>AUXN01000557.1:0-10176 GCA_000482125.1 Strigomonas galati
GAGGTGAAAAGAGGTGAAAAGAGGTGAAAAAGAGAAAAAAGTGAGTAGGAGAGTAAAATGTTGACCAAGTTGAATCATACTTTTTATGTCATCCGCAACATTAATGGAAAGGAATAAAGAAAGATAATGTGTAAAGCCTAAAAAAGTGGAATGATGTAAAATACATATTAAAAGACGCTCATTGTACTCCATACGTCGAAAAACAGCTGACTCTTTTCTTCCATAAAAAAGAGTCGCTGCTCTCTCATGCTGTCATCGTCATCTGGATCACCAAGGATGTCGTTTGCGAGACACGAACGTACAGACTGTAGTACTTTGGTAGGGCCACACGCAAACAGTTTCCCGTTGCTTTCCGTCAAGATACGATTCACTGTCTGTCCGTCCTTTTTTAAGATATCGGTCACATAGCGTTGGTGCGTGTTCTCTGTTGCCGCTTGGGGCCGAGACAAGCAAAACTGGTACTGGTCAATCGCACCTATGCGGAGGGCCTCTGACAGGTCGTCGTGGTAGATGAGCTCGGACATATTCCTCGCGCCATAGATAACAGAGCAGGGGAAAGGGTTTATGTTCTCGGCAATGCTCTTCTGCCGCATCCGTCTCAGTTGATTCACCGCTGCCATGAGCGGTGCAATCCCAGTGCCAGCGCCCAGAAGGATTATTCTTGGCGAAGGAGCGTATGTCATGCTCCGAATCGATTTTTCTAGTCCAACAGCAAATGGTGTTTTCCCAAAAAACGAGGTGCCGAGGTAGCCGCCGGAGTACGCAGCAAGAAGACCTTGCGCGCCTTGGTTTTCATTTCCTCGCCAGTCGAGAGAAGGATGACTGAGTCGATACGTTACATGCCCAAGAAAGTTCGCCGCTCCTCTTTGACGTGCAATGTTGTTGAACAATTCAGCCACTTCCTTTGTGGCACCAGTCGGCGTGGAGTGAGACAAATTGTAGTCTCTACTCATCACGTTCTCTCGGTAACATATCTGCAAAGAGCTGCATTTGCCAGATGAGTCGGCCTCGTGGTCGGCAACACTGAACTTGCGCGCCCGAAGTGGACTGCACATTTCAAGCAACCTGTCCAGAGGCACCTTGATGAAGGGGAACGCGTACAACACATCCGTGAGACATGGATAGCAGAGAGCCTTGCCAGAGTTCATGAGGGACCGGAAAACAGCGGGGCCCTTCTCGTCGGAAGCACACGTCTCCAGTAATGTAACTAAGTGGTCGCAATTAGGGTCCTCCGATTGCTGCGGCTTTCTGGCATTGTTCTGATGAATACGAAGTAAGCTCTGAAAAAATGATGGACGCAGTAAATAGCTGCAGCTACTAATGTCGACATAAAAAGTGAGAAGTTGACGGACCGTCATGGGCTCTCGCAGTGGCAGCCAAGGAGGAAAGTGACCTTCTGGCACAAAAGGTGATTTGTAAAGTTCGCACCACGCATCTGGGTCGATCCCTAATGCGTGGCATAAATCTGTAACAGAGTCAATGCCCCTTGGATCCGTCAGAGGTAAATTGGGCATGAAAATTTCCACCACGTCTCCGGCGACAGGACTGGAGAACGGAACTTTGGCATGAAGATCCGCTACGTGAATTGGCGAGTCGTCCGCGCGCTCTTCCAACTGGACACTCTGCTTCACGTAGTTTACCTTTTCAATTGGAATGTACTCGTACTTCTTCACAAATTTGTCCATCGATTTAGTGACATTGCGGACAGCTGCAGCGTTCGCAGGCTCTGAAATAAACTTGACCACGACTGATCCAATGTAGTCGCTCTCAGCAGATGATGCGCCAGACATGGAGGAGGATTCCTCCTCTTCCTCTTCCTCTTCCGCTCTTTTGAGCTCTTCAGGATCCATGGCCTTTTTCTTTTCTTCATATGCCTCCAGTGCGTCATAGTACACATCCCATACGCATCGCGCACAACCGCTCCCACAGCACTCGCCTAAACGAGGTTCACGGGGACGTCGCAAAGCAGGCATTATACAATTTGCATATAACAATAACAACAATAGTATTATTAATAAATAGTAAGAATAATTAGAAAAAAAAACAATATAATAAGTAAATGTGCTTTTTGGAGAAGGTAAAAGAAGAAGGGGGAAAGAGGAGAAGAAATCTATGCACAACAAGAAAAAAAAATTAATACATTAGCAGTCATGTTATTTTATGTGTATAGCATGGTTTGCTAATTTATGATTATTATTATTTATCACTTCTGAGAAGAGAAGAGGAAATTGATTAGAGGGTTGACAAAGGAACATTAACAACAAACGAGTTAACCTAAAAAATGGAAAAATGAAAAAAAGTTGAGAAGAAGAGATTTTAAAGTTGCTCACTCAAACAAAAACAAAAACCACAAGCGTCTATATCATTCACTCGGCGAGTTTTTGCATATGGTTTGAAAGAAAATTTCCCTCAGCGTATCAGCGGTGCTTGCATCGCTGTGGCTCCAAACAAATGGCTTCTCAGCCGTTTGTTCTTCCTCGGGGTCACGGAATTTAGAAAAGAAAGGGTGCTCAATCACTTGCTTTGCGGTGAGGCGCTTGGCTGGATGGAATACGAGAAGCTTCGACAATAAGTCTGCCGCTTCCGGTGTAGCCATAGGAAAAAGATCCGTGAACGCTCGGGCATTGCGGTGTGGTTGGTTCAGTAAAAATTTCTTCGCATCCGCGCTCAGGAACTCCATATCTTCCACTGAGGGCGTGCCAAGTAGGTTCACAATCATAATGAGCTGGCCAATATAATCACTTCCCGGCAGCAATGCTTTTCCAACCATCAGTTCCGCAAAAATGAGGCCTAAACTCCAAACGTCAACGGCACTGCTGTACGCACTCGACATCATATCCAACAGCTCAGGGGGTCGGTACCAACGCGTGACAACGTATTGGGTCAAGTCATCGGTGGGGGCAACTTGATCATCGCGTGCAAGTCCAAAATCACAGATGGCCAAGGCACAGTCTGCGTTGACGAGCAAATTGCTTGGTTTCAAATCGCGATGCATGATTTTCGCCGAGTGTAGATAATTCAATCCTCTAAAGGCTTGAATCATAAAGTATTGATGATGCTCATTCGTTAGCTTTTGGCCACTTTTGATAATGCGATGTAAATCGGTGTCGTAAAGGTCCATTACCAAATAAACGTCTTCAAACGTTGCGGGAGACACCGGCCGGAAGAAGTGGCGTAAACGAATAATGTTCGTGTGCTTCAGTGTCGTTAAAATTTCCATCTCTCTCAAGATGCGCTTTGCCTCTAGTAAATTGTCAAAAAATGCGCGATATTTTCTTAATAGCAACTTTCTCTCCACTGTTCGTATCCACTGCAGAACACACAGTGCCATACGAACCAAAACCCATCACCTTTACCAGTGAATACGGTTTGTCAACCTCAAACTTTTGGCCTCGTATCTCATATATTTTTTTACCATTTGGTAGTTCGGCAAATGGTATAAGCATTGTGCAAAAAATAAAAAAAATGCTTTTAGACATATAAAAAAAAAAATAATAATTAAAAATAAAAAGTAGAAGATGAAAAAACGGGAAGGTAAGAGAATAAAATTGCACATTTATCACATATTGGTTTCATTGAAAGAGAACAATGAATAAATAGATATATATATATAAACATGTACATAAACGACAACACAAAATTTAAAAAATGCATATAAAGAGAAGAAACTATTTAACCCCCAGTAACAATAAATACAAGGTGTGAGGAGCAAGATAAAACGAAAACAAAATAAAAGACTTCATTCAGCGAAAACACACGTCACTACTAAAAATTTGGTACGTTTTATATACTTTGCACGAACACAATCGGGGTCTATAGCGGTAGAAACCTTTGCGACACAGCCATTAACTTCCACAGTGGTATCCGTGACTTCCAAGTCTAAATCTGCCATTCCGTTACAACCATCAGGGACAAGAAAAGAAACCACTACTACACCCTCGCAGTAATCAACAGAATCCAGCACGCACTTCACCTTCGGCGGCTCTTCCACAACAGCATTTGGTTTGCTCACTTCGATTTTCTTCTCTGGGACGCTTTCTGTGTTGCGGATTTCTTGTGTGAATTCTGGATTTCGGGTATCAATGATTTTGCACTTATCTCTCAATGACTGTGGTATATGCGCCAACGGATCTGGGGCCTTTCCTGAGCATTCCGCAGAGCCTTTGCTGTCGTACAACTGGACGTTGCCATTCAGAAACCCACGTTTTATGCCTTTGCCTTGGGGCATCTCCTGTACCATCACCTTTTTTTCCTTAACCTCAGAAGGCTTTTCTGTCGCTACTGTTAAATCTGCTGGCAAGTTACGCTGTTCTTCGCTTGAGGCTGAATTCTTTCCGAGTTCACTTATCATTTCCTTCAGCTTCTCCATGGCGACTTTTGCGCCAACACCACTCTTTTCTTGTTTCCCGTAATACCGTACTCCTAAGAGTGTACAAGTACGTTCAACAAGTGTTACACCGCATTCTTGCTTTATCCACTCGATAGCCAGGGCAGTTAATCGTTTAATAAGGTGTTCATGCAACTTGAAATATACCACGCAACGTTTTGTTAAGCAAGGGTGGATCACCACATCCACCACAAAATTAATACCTTCACTGTTTTTCTCTGTCTGCCGAGGCTCTCCAACAGAAATTGGAATAATAAGATCGTCTACACCGTGCAGATCCAAATACTCTTCACTTACTTCATTCATGTTCTTTGTCAATGGAAGACCTACTGAACTGTGGCCGCACACATTCACGGCAAACACAGTAGTGCCATCTGCCGCACACGCCCGAAAGCAAAATCCTTCTGAAAATACTGGCTCCATCCGAAGAAAAAATAAGTGCACAAAAATAATAATAATAATAATAAGTGTGCTTAAAAATGATGTTTAATGTTATTTCTATATGTGGATCTTTTTCAAAACCAAACAAAAAATTAACAATGTAATTAATAAGAAAAAAAACGAATTAAAGAGAGAGATGAAAGGAGAGAACAAAAGGATTAAAAAAAAATAAAGAGTTAGTCATATACATAATGACACTAAAAAGAAACGTTTCCGCGCACACATGCTCAAAAAAAAATGTTGGAAACTTCAAAAACACATATACTAACAACAGCAATACAAAGGGAAGAGGTACATTGCCTTTGTGTCCAAATAAGAAGGCAAGGTACATAACGATATCCCACCGCCCGTTCAGTTTGAAATGCTATTTCAATTTCCAGCCGCACGAGGAACCGCGCACCCCCCGCACCATCAGCGTGGGCGCACACAGAAACTGACCATCGGGAAACCATCCCACACACTCAAAGAGTGAGAAGAAAAAAAAAAACAGCGAGAACAAAGGCAAAGCCTTACCTAAGACCACATCAAAGCCGCCCCAAACAGAACACAGGGCAGAAAAGAGAAGCCATGAAAAACAGAGAACCCAACATGGTAAACGGCGGACGAAAAAGAACTGGGGGTTACACGAGGACGGAACGGCAAATGATTAGCAGGCCAAGCAGGCCACGCATGCCAAAACGGGTGAAAACCCACCAAAGCCAACCAACCCAAAGCACGCATGCGAAATAGAAAAAGAGAGGATCCAAACCTTCTGCGCCCCTTTTTTAAGAGGAAAAAGAGGGACACCCAACACGCACACACCCCAACGCCAAGAACAGATCAAATGAAACGCCGTTCCTTTCCGCCTCGGGTCAACGGAACCCGAGGACAACCGGTGAAAAGAATCGGTAACCACGGACACGCCCACAGGGCCGCTGCATTAACAATTCCAAGAGCAAACAAATAGCGACGTGAATGCAAATATGATTTTTGCTCCGCCCCACAAACCCCTTTGACGAGAAAAGAAACAGACGGCGCCCCGCCAAAAGGGGCCCAACAAGGGCGTCTTAAAGAACAAATGTCAGAACCAAAACCAATAGAATCATTAAAGCGGGGGGTGGCCGAAAGCGGGGTTGTTTAAAACAAAGGCCCATCAGAAGCCTCTCTCTTCTTTTACCCCCGCCCCCCGCAACGCGAAACGCCAAGGTTAATAAAAACTGATGAACAAGCCCCCCAAGTATTAAGAGTAGCGCGTGGGTGAGAATTGGCGGGAAAGCCCCACTCCGCATTTTTGATTCAGCCCCTTTGGGGGCCGCGGAAAAACCGTGCGCAAAAGAGCGCCCGAAATTCATTCCCCTCAACATGGTTGTATCACGATGAAAAGAACGTAATGGCGATGGGTCTTTTCCAGGGTGATCGGCAGAGCCCTCGCAACGGGGGGACCGTGCCATCGAATCCATGAAAAGCATCGCGAAGGTCGTGGCTAAAAACGCCATTGGTTTGGGTATGCCAAAATAGAGGCGAGGCCACGGCTTTATAACAGTTTTTGGAGGGTTTCACCAACCCTATCCAATGCAACAAGTTGCTCCGCCCGGCGCCTGAATAAGCAAGCCCCTCAACAAAACACAAACCTGGGATGGGCCACAATCATCCACATGGGGCGGCGGGTAATATCCGCCACTTTGACCCAAACCCAAGCTGCCATCCCACGGAAAGAGCGTTATATAACAACACAAACAAGAGGCGGTTGACCGGAATAGGAAAAGGCAGCGACGAAAAATTGCTCTGCTTATCATACAGTTGACGGTAACGAGCATGGCTTGTTTCCCGCTGCCTCTGCGAGAACCTTTACCCCCGCGCGCCCCCCAAAGTAAGAAAAGGAAGAGACAAGAGCGCGAGCTCTTCTTGTGCCTCATTTGCCTCGCCCACATGTGGGGAAATATGATTGAAGAAAGACCTTACCGCAACCCAGGCTTTTTTGAGAGCTCCGTTTGACAGAAAATGAAAGGGGCGCGGCGATGTGCTCCCGACACAGCGAGGGGAGGACAAACGCGCCACAACACCTGCTGGCACGTAAAAGTGAGCAAATTGTCGCTTTTAGGAGCTTGTGTAAAAAAATGAAAGCGGCGAAGGAGCAAAACAGATACTAATAACTCAAAGAACACCTTATCAGTAATGACAAGTGATTGGTCACTCGGCCCCCCTTCACCCCACCAACAACAAATGTTTTCTTTGACTTTACTTAAAAAAAAAAAAATCGTGCCACACCTTTCCTCCCCCCCGCAATGACGGGAATCCTATGACGGCAAAGAGAAAGAGCACCCCCCTCCTTCACACCTTAAGAGGTACAAAATCAGTATGAAATAAACCACTATAAACTAGCTAAGTTAAATTCCCCATACACAAAAATAATAATAATTTTGGGTAGTTTAAAATGTAACCTCGCCAGTGGAAATCAATGACATCACCACGCCCACTCGGAAAACTATGCATTGCACTCTTTCATAAAAAAATATTTTTTTTTGCAGACAAAGACCCACCACCATGCAAAATAAAACCCCAGCTGCGGAACCAAAGTCCAGGGGCGTGGTCGAACAGCCCCGTTGTCCTCAGTTCGATTCACTCTTCTTTGGACCCGTGGAAAACGGTTATTGATTTGAAAAAATAAAACGAGATACACGAAGAGACAAACAATAACAACAATAAAAAAAGGCTGGCTTGACAAAGATCACCGCCAATTTTGTGAAAACGCAAACCACGCGCCACGGTTGATATACTCAATGGCTCTGGTGTTTCTGTTTTGCTGTTTAAAGAGTGCGGTAAAACGTCTCGAGCAACGCCCCATTCTCATCCGGCAAATCCACTGTGTCTGTCAACTACGATGCGAGGTAATCGAATCCCAAGCACACGGAGACCAGTACTGGTAAGAAGCGCGCGCCCTCATTTTTAAATAATCTTTATGGCGGCGTTTTTTAAACGACACAAGGCGCTGTCTTTGTTTCATTCCAAAACTGGCGTGTACACAACGTTTCAAAAACAAAACCGGAGCTAGCAGAAAGTGGAGTTAATGGTATTCTCACTATTTCGATTGTTGGAAAGAGAAGAGTTTCCCATTTGCTTTCCCGCTTTTGGGGCTGGGCTTTACAAGAGGATGTCCGGGGACTCGCAACAAACGCCCTATTTGAAAGATAAGAGTTTGCTGCAAAAGAAGCCTGACCCTTTTACCATTGATTAAGGAGAAGTCATCATTTCCACAGATATGATTTAGAAAAGAAAAAGAAACACAACTGATCCTGTTGATCTGCGTTGCTGTAAAACATTATAGCTGGGTGAATACCGCAAAAGAACAAAAAGGGTTCCGACGGCTGGCGTTACCATTTGTTAAATAACCAACAGCAAGCATTATTTTATTTTTGGTGAGGCTGAACGAGGGCATTGGCCGTTCGAATGGTTCGAAAGGAAGCACCAACCACATTTACCAGAGGGCAAAAAGCAGGGGGCATAATACAACGCATCCTGCGAGTGCGCAATCTTGGATAAGCCTTGCGGGAGCATGAGCAAATTTTTTGCGCTTTGATCTATTTACTCCAAAATGATGAAAGCCGCTTCTGCAAATACTGGTGTGTGCGGATTGTCTGTGTACGAAGGGCGCGCTTGCCCTTGGCCCAATTCTTTAGATGTTGCGTGTTCAGATACCTGCGCGAGGAAAACAACAGCAAAAAAGATGATGGATCACCCCCCTGGCGTGAAAAACAGCGGGGTACAATATTTTGCAGAAAACCATTGCTTTCTGGTGAGCATAAAAAGCAAGCAACGGTTTTTGTTCATGAGGGTTGTGGTTTTGTTTGCACGGGTTCGCCTCACTATCACATTGCTCCCTTCCTTATTGCTGCGGTGCGACAAGTTTTGCGTGCCAGGCAAAACAATTATTAGATAAATATCTGTTTGGGACTGGAGGCTCGTTTCGCACAGCCCCTTTGAACAAGTGGCTCAGCTCACAGCTCTACTTTTGTGGATAAAAAGTGTATGCTTTTTTTTTTTTTTGAACGTGTTGGGCTGAAAAGCGGGCGCCGCGTTGCGAGGGGCCTCGTTCTGACGCGCGGGGGGAATTTGCGCATTGCTGAAGGCGGTTGCTATGAGGTTGGTGTTTGAATGTTAATCGCAGTGGCGAAAGCCCGTTTAATCTTAACAAACTTGGGTGGAAAATGAGGGGGCACGAGTCCAAGTGTCGCAAGTTAACGCAGAACAAGAAAACGATCATTTGGAATGTTGCCATGTTTCTTTCCTCCCATATGGCGGTCGTTTCCTCCAAAAAGTAAGTGGGCGGCTGCTTTTTTTGAGGTTTTCATAATGATGCCTCTCTTTCACATCACAAAAATATAAATTCTTTTTGGAGGTTACGCCTTGGCCATCTTCACATTTTTTTTGCATTTCGGTATTTGCGGACAACTTTTCTTGCCCTTCCTCGTCTTTTCTTTTCAAATGTTCCCTTTCCTTTTTGTTGGCTGGCCTTCTTTGCTTATGTTGGCCACTCAGCGGCCTCATCAATTTTTCAGTGTTATTGCTTAAAAAAAAGTAAAGTGATTGTCATTATTAAAAGTTGTGTTTAGGAGCCCCTTTGGGGCGTTCTGGAATGAAAACATTATGGCGGCGGAGCGAGTTCCGGAGGCGGCGAAGGGGCTAATCCAGTAATCAAAAGGGGGATCGCGTTTTTTTTTTAAGATAGAAATAATTGTTGGGGACTCTGCTTTTATGTGACCCTAATTTCATAGAGTTCTTCTTCAATGCTCTTTGGTTTTGTTTGAATCACTGACCCATGGATGTCCTTAAAATGGAAAGTTTGTCTTTGGGGAAGGAGAGATAACATGCCCTCCTTCCAAGGGAAATATGGATCAACTATTTCGTTGTGTGAACTTCCACAAAACCTAGCCGCTCCTATAGTGTAGTGGTTATCACTCCGGACTTTGAATCCGGAAACCCAGGTTCGAATCCTGGTAGGAGCACTTTTTTTTTCGCTCATTTTTTTTGACCAGTTGAGCGGTAATTGTTATCTTACTTTTTTTTTTTGAAAAAGAAAGTGAGAGTGAAGAGGTTGAGAGGGAGAGAGGGTGCTTGTTTGATGTGGTGAAAAGTTTAGGGATGAAAAGGTGAGCACATAAACATGAACACATACCCATGCACTTTTTTTTTTTTTTAACCGTTGGTTCTACTACTTTTTTTTTTTTTTTAGTTGGATTGAATGTTTCATGCAATTAGTATCCCGGCAGTAAGATGAAGTAAAAAAAAAAAAATGAAGAAATACACTCGCTGATGAAAAAAAAGAAATAAGAAAAAGAAATGAAAACTTGACCAATAGATCATATTTAGCA
>AUXN01000558.1:0-10173 GCA_000482125.1 Strigomonas galati
TCCTCTCTCTCTCTCTTCTTTCTCTCTAACTTTAATTTTTTTTATTATTATTGCTCGAAAGTAGTGAATCTTGTTGAAACTCCTTTTTTCACCCCCCCCTTTTTTTTCTTTCATATATACATATACATAGAAGCAACCTCTTACTACCTACCTAGTTTCCAATGCTGTGGGTAGATAAATACAGACCGAAGACACTCGATGAGGTCGACTTGTATCCCGAACTGACAGGTGTGCTAACACGCCTGGCAGACGCGAAGGATGTGCCGCATCTGTTGCTGTACGGCCCCTCTGGAAGTGGCAAAAAAACGCGCGCAATGGCGCTCTTGCAGGAGATTTACGGCCCCAGCGTTTACGCTGTGCGCCTCGAGCATCGCAGCGTACAGGTGACGGACAGCAAAGTGGTGGACATCGCGACACTCAGCTCGCCGCACCACATCGACATCAACCCCTCCGATGCTGGCAACTATGATCGTGTCGTCGTTATGCAGATGATCCGCGAAATAGCGCAAACGGCACCGATGCACATGAACGCGAAGGAGAACATGGTGCCCTACAAGGTCGTCGTACTGAACGAGGTCGACCGTATGAGTAGAAGTGCCCAGCACGCGCTGCGCCGCACCATGGAAAAGTACATGCGCACATGCCGCCTTATTCTCATTTGCAACTCCACCTCGCGTCTGATCGCACCGCTCCGCTCGCGTTGTCTTGGCGTGCGTGTGCCCTCCCACTCCAAGGAGAACCTGCACCAGACCATCCGGAAGGTCTGTGAGGCGGAGGGCCGCCCCGCGCCCTCGGAGCCCTTCATCAACACCTTGGCGCTGCGGGCTGGTGGTAACATGCGGCGCGCGCTGCTCATGCTGGAAGCGGCCGCCATGACGAAGGTCGACTTCCAAGGGAACGCGCTCTCGGTTCCGCAGCCCGACTGGAAGGTTTACATTGACGAAATTGTTTCTGATATTATGATGGAGCAATCGCCCAAAAAGCTGCACGAAGTCCGTCTCAAATTCTACGATTTGTTGGGTCAGTGCATTTCTGGCGAGACGATTCTCAAGACGTTGGTAGATGGACTGTTGATAGCGGTGAAGCCAGCCAAACAGCTGAAACTGATTCAGATTGCGGCTCAGTTTGACCGCAACATGAAACTAGGCACAAAGGCCATCCTCCACCTCGAAGCGTTTGTGGCTGCTGTGATGAAATTGCTGAAGGAGTAATTGCGGTGCAACTGTTTTGTTGTTGTCGCTGTTGTTGTTGTTTTTACACATCTTCATGCTTCTTACAGCACACTGTTATTTGACCCTTTTGTGTTTTTCCCCCTGTGTTTTCTTTCGCTATTTTGTTGCGAAAATCATATAGAAAAGGCAAACGCCTCCTTGTGTGTTTCATAGATATCAGCATTAAAAAAAGAAAAAAAATAATATTAATAATAAAAAGAAATACATTTTTCCGTAAACTTATGTATTTGTATAGCAATTTCAAAGCAATGTACAGTTTCCTTTTGACAGTGCAATCAAAATAAAAATGATTTATATAATTCTCCTCCTTTTTTTTTCTTTTAATTTTGTCTTGTAGAAAGTGCATTCTAAAAGGAAAAGAATAACAGTAATTTTGAGGAGAAAAAAAAACAATTATGTTTCAGTGGACACGCATGACGCTCTTCGCGTTCCGCCCGACGCAAATGAATTTTGTGGCCCATTGGTACGCAGGGCACAAATATCGCTATCGCTTTATGCGCGATAAGCGCTTCCACCCTTCTCACCAAGCCGCTCATGACGCCCGCAACCGCTTTAGTAAGAGGAGACATTTCAAGACGAATCGTTGGAACTACACGCAGGCGTACAAGGATATGCCGTAAGTACATTCGACAACACTATTATACTTGGTATTCATTTGTTGGTTTGTTTGAGTGATGAAGAAAAAAAAAAAAAGTACGTCTTCATGGACGCCTGTGTGCACTTGAATGGAGTGGAGTGGTGTTCTTTTTTTTTTTTTATTTGTTACAGTTGTTGTTTCATTTAAACTTTACATAAATTTTCGTGTGCCATGCATTGATTTTCATGTGAATGTTGGTCTATTAGCAGTCTCACCAATTTTTTATTTTTCCACAATTCGTACAGTGTGTTACAGAAGTATGCTTGCCCTGCCTATTTGTCTATGATTTGTTCGTCTCCACATTTTCTGCATCTTCTCTGACATACATAGTACTAACATCATAGATAAGTATATATATTTACAGACACACACACACACACACACAAATACAAAAAATAAAAGAAACATTTTCTACTACTCATAGATTCTTCATATACATATTGTTTGCGCTAACTACCATGCTGCAAAACGAGCTGGACGCTAGTGTTCGTTTGGGCTCAGGGTACATCTGCGTGCTTGGGCCCCCCGGCAGCGGGAAAACGACTACAGTGTTGGAGTACCTTGTGGACTGTGAGGAGGCGTTTCACGCAAATGCAAACTTGCCAGCAGACAGCAAGAATAATGACGAAGACGAAGAGGACCTAGCGCAGCCCATGAAACCAGTGTTCCACATGGAGTACATTAGCGGCCGCTTTACCTCCGGAGACACACTTTCTCGTCTTGCACAACGACTGCGAAGCCGCAGCGGATCGCAGCGCCGTATGGCAACGGACTTGTCCCTCTTAGATTTCGGCGCCATCGTGGAAGAATGGCTTGGCGCGCATGCACCGGGAAGCGTTTTGCACCTCGTCGTGGATGATGCAGACTTGCTCGAGGAGGGCGCAGAGAATATCAATCTTTGGTTGAGCAACTGTCTTGGCGTCTACACGGTTGACCGTTTGCTTTGCTTGTGGCTCATATCACAGGCCCCGCTGCGCGTAGCAAACTGCTTTCGCTTCCACTTTCTGTCCCAACCGTCTGCCAACGTCCTCTGCGAATGGCTGCAGGCACAATGCGACCACTACGTCTCGTCAACAGCCAACGAGACCGTTGCCGAGGACGAATTCGGCGATGAGGACGCATTTCTTCCTCCCGTTGTGACGGAAAGCATAGTAGGGCAGGCCGTCCAGTACTACCACACCCATCAGCCGATGTGCGCGTCTGTCGTGTGCAAGGATTTGCGCCTGCTACTGCCGCGTGTGTACGCTTTGCTGCCGTCGCTCGTCGCCACGTGTGATGGCCTGGACAAGCCAGTGCGCCTCAACGCCATGCAGTTTGCCACGGCGTGGGGCAAGTGTCGCAGCGGCGAGGGCCCCTCAGCGACCGACGCGTCTGTCTCTGCCGCAGACGCCTTGGTGACAGCGCTGCGACGCATCGGGCACAGTGCTGTGCTGCTGGCCTTTTGCGCCTTTTATTGTGGTGCCTTGCCGCACGCGAAGCAGCTCAGAGCTCTTGGAGGGGCAGAAGGTAGCAAAGCGGTGGGTGCGGAGGCCAACGCGCATTCCCACAAGGCGGCAGTGCTGAGTGCATCAGCGCACGTGGTAAGTGTGCCGCGGTTGCTCTTCTGCTATCAGGCCCTCCTGAAAATGTGTACCGTGCACATAGACGCAGTCGAGTTCAGCAGCGCCGACATAGCGCTTCACCACCTGCACGGACTCGTCGCGTGGGGCTTGCTAAGCCCCATGAGCTCCCAAAATGTGAAGTCCTACCATTGTTGGATACCCGTGAGCACGGCTCTCCAACTGGGCAGCCTCCTTTCGCTTAATTTGTACGACTTGATTCCAGCTTAAAACTTTCGTTCCGAACTTATTTATTTATTACATTATAATGAGCCCACTTGGTATATATGTATTTCGCTATTTGACTTGGTGTGTATGCAGAGACAAATCCTAACCTCACTTCCTCCTCCAATGCTCACAGTTTTCAAGGGTGTACTCGTCTTTGGGTTTGGTAGCTGTAATCAAACTATTTTATTTTGCTCATTTTTATTGTCTCATTTTTTTTTTTCTTTTCCTTATCGATCAATGCCATAGGAAAAGCTGATTTATCCCGCGGTGCGTCGCAGCAGCGCTACCTTCACGCGCACCAGATTGGGTCGCCCGCGATGACCGCCATCATGGGTGGCTTTAACGGTGGCCCGCTGGTCACAGCAAGTACGAATCAGGCGCCGAAAGAGTTCCGCTGCGTCGTGTGTCCAGTGGACGTGCTAGACATGTACAAATTCCATAAATTCACAATTGGAAAGGACTGGATCTCCGACTACGGTAACCCCGACGTGAAGGAGGACTTTGAGGTCCTCGAAAAGTACTCCCCGCTGCACAACATAAAGGCGTCCCCTGACTACCCGGCTATTCTTGTTGTGACCGGAGACCATGATGACCGGGTTGTGCCGCTGCACTCTCTCAAGTATGTGGCTACGCTGCAGCACACGAACTCCACGGAGGGTGGCCCGTTCCTCGCGCGTATTGAGGTCTCGGCCAGCCACAGCCCTGGTAAGCCGCTAGCTGAAATTATAGGTGAGGCAGCGGATACGTACGCTTTTATAACGAAGCACATTGGAGCGGTTTGGCATGATTAAGATGTGTTCCTTCGTGCATTTTGGAGATGCATGCTTAATATGCATGTTGGTATACGTCTCTTGTGCCCCCCCCCCCCCCAAACCAGAACGTGTGGGAGCGTTCTACAGTTTCATCACTACTCTTAGTTGGCTTCAGCTTCAGTATCTCGTTTTGAAATTTCTGTTTGCTGTACAGCGCACCTGAATTAATTCTTAAGTATGATATGTGTTATGAAGATCTCGAGTGTCAAAAAATGTGCGTATATATATATATATATATTTCCCTTCCTCTCCGTTAACTACTCATATTCTGTCTTTCTTTTAGTTTCAGCATCACTATCGTTTACTCATTTTTTTTCTTTTTTTTTTCTTTTTTTAGTTTGATCTAAATTTCCCCCATTTCTATTATTATCGATCGATGTCGCTAAATAAGCTCATCTATCCCGTGGTGCGTCGCAGCAGCTCTACCTACACACTGCACGGCAAGGCGATCCCAGAGCCATACGACTACCTGGAAGATCCGGCCGCAGAGGAAACCAAGTCGTTCGTGCAGGCGCAGAACTCTCTTTTTGAGTCCTACATGGAATCATCGGCAGATATCCGTGACAAGATTGCTGAGTGCGTTCGCACAACGCAGGACTATGCCCGCACAGGTCCTCCGAGCCTCCGCGGTGGCAAGTACTACTATAACTTCAATACAGGTCTGCAGAACCAAAGTGTACTGATGCGCACTCCTTCGCTGGATCGCATGGAGGAGGCGGAGGTGTTTCTGGACCCCAACACGCTGAGTGCTGACGGCACGAGCGCCATTTCGGCCACCGACTGGAGCGAGGATGAGAGTCTCTTTGCCTACGGTGTGAGTGACAAGGGCAGCGACTGGAAGCACATCCATGTGAGGGACGCCAACACGAAGACCGACCTTCCGGACGTGGTGCACTGGGCCAAGTTCACGGGCATCTCCTGGTGGCACAACCTCGGCTTCTTCTACACCCGCTACCCTGCCCTCGCGGAAGGAGTCGACAAAGGCGCAGAGACGGACAGCGCGACGGACGCTCACATTTGTTTCCACAAGATCGGGACTGGGCAGGACAGCGATATCGAAGTTTTACGCATTCCCGAACACCCCAAGTGGAACCTCGGTGCCCAAGTCTCGGACTGCCATTCCTACCTCATCGTGACGCTCTTCGACGGCTGCGAGCCGAACAACCTGGTATGGGTGGCGCCGCTGCCCTCCGCCCCCGAGGACCTCAAGAAGCCGCTGGACTTTGTGAAGCTCGTCGACACGTTTGTGGGCAAGTACGAGTACCTGGGCAACAACGAGCAGACCTTCTTCTTCACGTGCACGAAGGACGCGCCGCGCAGCAAGGTTGTCTCGCTGCACCTCTCCACGAAGGAGGCGGTGGAGCTGATCCTCGAGAAGGAGTCTGTGCTGAGCTTCGCGTCACTGGTGCGCGACACGCTTCTCCTGGTGTACCTCGAGGATGTGAAGGATGTCATGTACTACAGCCAGCTTACACATCCGACAGAAATGAAGAAGGTGTCTCTCCCTATTGGATCTATCGTGGGGCTAGCGACAAAGCGCACCAGGGACTTTGTATCGCTGAAGATGTCCTCGTTTCTCTTGCCAGGCCGCTCTTACACGCTGGACATTAAAGACCCGGAGGGCACGCTGCGCGTGTTCCTTGACGACACGGTGAAAGGTCTGGAGCCGTCGGACTTTGTGACGGAGCAGGTCTTCTACGAGTCTGGAGACGCCAAGATCCCGATGTTCATCATCCACAAGAAGGGCACCGTGACGTCCACTTCGCCGGTTCTGCTGTACGGCTACGGTGGCTTCAACATTTCGCTTACACCCTTCTTCAGTGCAGCACGTACTGTTTTCTTGCAGCACTTCGATGGTGTGCTCGCAGTCCCCAATATTCGCGGTGGTGGTGAGTATGGCCAAGCATGGCACGATGCGGGACGTCGCGCGAACAAGCAGAACTGCTTCACGGACTTCATCAACGCCGCCAAGTACCTTCACGCGCACCAGATTGGGTCGCCCGCGACGACCGCCATCATGGGTGGTTCAAATGGCGGCCTCCTCGTGGCTGCGTGTGCCAACCAGGCGCCGAAAGAGTTCCGCTGCGCCGTTTGCCAGGTCGGCGTGCTAGACATGTACAAGTTCCACAAGTTCACCATCGGACACGCGTGGATCTCCGACTACGGTAACCCCGACGTGAAGGAGGACTTCGAAGTGGTGGAAAAGTACTCCCCCCTGCATAACATTAAGGCGTCCCCCGACTACCCGGCTATTCTTGTTGTGACCGGAGACCATGATGACCGGGTTGTGCCGCTGCACTCTCTCAAGTATGTGGCTACGCTGCAGCACACGAACTCCACGGAGGGTGGCCCGTTCCTCGCGCGTATTGAGGTCTCGGCTGGTCATGGTGCAGGCAAGCCGACGAGCAAGATTATACGGGAGGCGGCCGACACCTACACGTTTATTGCCAAGCACATTGGCGCGGTTTGGCATGATTAAAATGCGGGTTAACGAGCCGCATGGCCTTTGAACACTCTTGTCAATGTGTATCGAACAGAACGATAAAGCGCAAGCTTAAAAATGGTGTATTTTCATTTTCTCTTTTTCTTTTTCTATTGACTTGTTCTATGAACTTTGCCTGACAATAAATGCCCCCGTTGCATCTCTCACATTTTTTTATTCCTCCTTCTCTCGTAAACGTTGTTGTTTCCTTTTTTTGATGATGTATGTGTGTGTGTGTGTGTGTATGTGCATAGTCCTTCTTTCTTTTTAGTGTAGTGTATCTTAACGCGACACTTTACTCTTTTGTTAGATCTATTTAAATAAGTATATTTTTTTAATTGCAATTTTCACACTGCCGCGCAGAATGCTCACTCGTATGCAGAAGTTCTTGCGCCCCCAGAGGCGGAAAATGTACTTTTGGGTCGGCTCCTTTTCCTGCGTCGTGGGATTCTTATTTTTCATCATTATCATTTTTAGAATTGCGGCCAAAGGACAGAAATTTGTGCCTAACTTCATTGCAGGCTACTGCGCCATCTTTGCAACGATCATGTCCTTGTTCCATATTTTAGAGCACCTGTCGTGCTTCGCGGACGCGGAGTGTCAGACCAAAATTGTGCGCATTCTCTTCATGGTGCCATTGTACGCCATTATTTCTTGGATCAGCCTCATGTGCCCGAATGGTGCCGAGTACCTCAATTTAATTCGCGATGCGTACGAGAGCTATGTCATCTACTCCTTCTTCCAGCTAATGATTGCTCTCATGGGTGGCATTGACACGCTCTACCGTGCGCTGATGGTGGAGGAGCATCCGCCGGTGCACCACATCTTCCCGCTGTGCTACTTGGAGCCCATGAAGGTGACGCCGACCTTCATTCAGAATTGCCGTCTGTGCCTCTTTCAGTTCATGATAATCAAGCCCGTCGTCACCATCATCGTTATCATCTTGACGGCGACAGGAAACATGGGCACCGGCCTCGCGGATCTCACCGGTGGCAGCTTCTGGACCACACTCGTCTACAATATCTCCATCACGATTGCCTTCACAGCGCTCCTGTACTTTTACATTGGGCTGAAGGATTTCATGGAAGGCAAGAACGCGCTCATGAAATTCCTCTGCATCAAGGCTGTCATTTTCCTGTCCTTCTGGCAAGGGCTGCTGATCGAAATCTTCGCCGTCACAAACCTGCTGCCCGCCAACTCGTACTGGACGCCGGAGGAGACACCGGCAGCCATACAGAGCTTGCTCATTTGCATAGAAATGATGTTTATTTCCTTCGCCCATCGCTACTGCTTTGGCAGTGATGAGTATCAGCAGACGGGCGGAAACGACGCCATCCTTTTCGATGACGACCGCGTGAACACAGACACGCCCTATGACCGCCTGCCGCCGTCACGGTATTCCATTTGGGACAATTTAGTCTACACACTCAAACATGAGGATATTCTGTCGGATGTGCAAGATATTGTCCAGAACCGATAAAGAAGTGTCCCCCCTCTCTTTCTCCCTCTACCTCACTGACACATGTATAAAGACGCTTATCAAAGTACATACTGTTGCTGTTGTTGTTGCTGATGTTTTTTTTTCTTTTTAATATATAATTTGTCGTTGCAATAACCTTTTCATCTATTTTTATTCTTTACTTGACTCATTTTTTTTTTTTTCATGCACCAATTGTTGGTAGAATAACGTTTTTGATTATTTTCATGCTATTGTTATTATTATGTTCTTGTTTATCTTGCTTTGTGGTTACATTTGTCTCCTTTTAAAATTTGGTGTGTGCGTTATTAATAATATATTTTCTCTTTCCATTTTCTCTTTTTTAGCATACATATTTTCAGTAGTGTTTTCGCTCCACAACAAAAATATTTAGTATATAATCACTAGCATGTCCGGAAAGGCCAAGAAGTCGGCGCCGGTGGAAGAGGTCATTGAGGCCAAGAAGGAGCAGGTAGAGGCTCTCCGCCAGCAGTGCTACGCGGTCGAGAAAATGTTAGGCATCAGCTCAGACCAGCAGAGACGGGTGCAGGTGGAGTACGACGACTCCACGCGCCAGACTGCCATCACAGAGGAGAAGATCGCCGACTTAGATCACTCACTGGATGAGCACATCAAGTTCATGCAGAAGCTCTCCGCGACGAATGCGGAGCAGCTGAAGCAGCGCTACGAGACGACGAAGGCTAGCGTCAACGAGGCTGAGAAGGAAAATGAAGCCCTTAGGCAGAAGATTAAGGAGATGGTGGACAAGAAGAAGGAGGAGCTGCGGCAATGCCAGGAGGACGTGGACCGCGAGCAGCACAATATAGACGAGCGGGCACTCCACTTTGGTGTTTTATTGAAGGACCGTCTAGCGAAAGTTCAAAGTGTATAACAATGCACACACACATATATATATATATATATATATTACCTCCCTCAATGCATGATGTAAATTACATACATACCTATATACGTATTTTTATTTAACAACAACAAAAAGCATAGAGTACGTTTTGTTGTACGCGAGGTCATTACTTGAGAGACGCGGACTGAACTGCCTACATTCAGCTCTGGCCATTTTTCGTGCCCTTGTTACAATCCTCACTTTCTCTCTGATTTTTATTTTATTTTTGTAGAAAAATCTTTCTTTTTCATTTACTTCATCATTACCTTACTTCATTTCAGGCATACCAGCTTGATATCAAAAGATTTTTTTTTCCAGCTCTTATTAATTCTATTTCTTGTCGATGTCGACGTTTACAGCAGAGGAGCTTGCCAGGCATGATGGTGTGACGCTACCAACCATTTATGTGTCGCTCAAAGGAAAGGTGTATGACTGTACAAGCGCTGCCAACTTCTATGGCCCTGGGAAGGGCTACTCAGCATTTGCTGGAAAAGAAGTCTCCAGGTGTCTGGGAAAAATGATGCTAACGACAGAAGAGGCCAACGCCTCGTGGGTAAATCTCACCCCCGCCAACATGAAGACGTTGGACGAGTGGGTTGACAAATACAAGGCCAAGTATAAAGTGGTGGGAGAGTTCAAGCCAGACGAGGACTTTGAAAAGAGGGGAAATTCGTTTGAGCAGTAAGTAGCTCTGAAAGGTTTCGCGCTTTTCTTTTACTTGTTTCTTGATTAACATTATTACTTTGGGAGTGCTATATTCCTTTTACTTTTTTCCCCTTTTAAATTTTCCTCAGTGCTCCTTC
>AUXN01000559.1:0-10160 GCA_000482125.1 Strigomonas galati
GAAAACAAAACAAATAATAATAAAAAAAGAAATAAATGATCTACGCCGAGCATACATACTCAGAGGAAGAAGAAAAACAACAAAACAAAAAAAGTTACAAAGCGAAATCGCACACACACACAGAAAGAAGGAGAAAAAAAAAGAAAATGTTTCTCAATTCAGTTTATTATTATTATTCTGCTCTCTTTCTCTCTCTACAGGTTCCCCCGGGCCCCCGCCCGAGACCCTGTACGGGAGCCGACCCTACTTGTGACGCGCGAGTGTGGCCGCGACCGATTCACCGTCGCAATTGCCTCATCATCGTCATCGCTCAAATCTAACTTCTTTGACGTTGGCGCGGCGGGTCTGCCGTTTGTGCTATTGCTCTGGAAGTTATTCACGAGCTGCTTCTTGCGGTGGGCCGCGAGGGCGGCGGCGGTGGCGGCCTTCTTGGGGGAGGTGGCTGCCTTTTGCGGCCGCAGCGCGTTGGTGTTATTCTGGGGGCGGTGAATGGCGCTCGTGTTGGCGCTGCTCGTGCCAGGGGCGGGGAGGGAGCGCGTCTTGTGCTCTGAGGCCGCCCCCGCCGGCTGATTCTCTTTTTCTTCTTCCTTCTCCTCCACCTTCTCCTTCTTGTGGGCGTGGCCGTTGGTGGCCGGATGACTCGTGCCGTTGCTAGTAGTGATAGCAGGTGTGGTCGTTGTGGTGCCGTTCTCCTTGTGCTCCTTTTCCTTTTCCTTTTCAACTACTTCCTTCTTGGCAGGGGCTGGTGGTGGGGGCCCCTCCTCCTTCTTGGCTACACGGTGCAGCACCTTCTTCCGCGCTGGCGCCGACGGGGCCGCCTTCCCGGCAGCCGTCGCGGCCGTGCTGGCGGGCTTCGCGGCCTTGGCAGGGGTGGCCTTGGGCGGGGAGGCGGCACCGGCCGTCGACCCCTTCGGCGACGCGTTGCGGTTCGCGACGCTGTTCGTCCGGCTCGTCGCGCGGCTGTTCGTGCGGCTGCGCGGGTTCGCGCCGGAGGTGGTGCTGCCGCTGCGGGCGTAGCCCACGACACTATTGCGCTCGCGCATCTTGGCCAGATACTCAGGCGGATAGACATACTTACCGTCGACGCCGACGGCGCTGTTGCTGCGGCTGTTGTTGCGCACGGCGCTGCGGTTGAGCACGTCGTCGTCGTCGTCATCGTTCATGAGCGGCTTGTGCAAGTCACGCTTGGGGAAGCGCGTGTTGCTGTGGGCAACAAACGACCGCGAGCGCTCATTTTCATCAGCGCCGTTTTTGTTCAAGTTAACCTCATCGTCGTCGGCCTCGCCTGTGAGATAGTTATTGTAGGGGCGAATCTTGCTCGAGTTGCGGCGGCGGTTGTGCGGCTTCTGCGGCATGGGCGCCGAGGACTGACGATTGAGAAACGCCTCATCTCCGTCTTCACCTCCGCCACCGCCCGTGTGCGCGTTGGCTTGCGTGTTGGTGGTGCTGAGGGCACGCTTGCTGAGGCTGGCAGCGGTGGGCACCTGCCCAGGGCCGTTGCTGCGGCTGGCACTAGCGAGGGAGGGCAGGCTGGCCCGCTTGGGGTCGCTGTTGGTGCCGGGATAGAGCGAGCGCACGATGGGGCTCGCCGTGTTTGCCTTGCGCGGTACATTATTTGTATTGTTATTATTGTTGTTGCCGTTGCTGCCAGGGGGCACGAGGATAGAGCCCGAGTTGGAGTGGGCGGAGCCGTAGCGCTGGTAGCCGGTGACGCCCGCCGTGCCGGGGTGCGTGGGCGGCTTCTGCTGCTGCGTGTGTGCCGGGTCGAGGGCGCTGTTGTACAAGCTCTGATACACCCCGTTCGTATTGTTAGCATTGTTGACGGTGTCGACTGGGATGCCGTCCTTATCCTGCGCGAGCGGGGTGAGCAGCAGCGACCGCCGGATAACGCCCGAGTTGCGCAACTCGCACGCCGGGCAGAGCACTAGGTCGCCGCCGCTCGTGCGGAGGTGCAGCGGCGTGCCGCCACCAGGCGCCGGCTCCGAGTTCTCCTTCGTGAGGTCTGTGTTGATAGCTGCAAGGGGCTTGCGTGTGGGCGTGCGCTCCTCCTCTAGCTGCTGCTCGTCCAGCGCACCCGGGAAGGTGTAGCGGTTGAGCGGGACGGGCCTCGAGCCTGCCGTCGCGGCCGCGGTCTCGTCGTCGTCGTCTTCGTAAATCACACTCGGGCGGCTGTGGTGGCGATGATGGTGGTGGTGCGATTTGGGATTGCTATCCGCCCCTGCTGTAGCTGTAGGGGTACCGTTGGCGGCAGTAGGAGAAGGGTTCAGGTCCAGATCGCCCAGATTGGAGATGGAGGCCTCGCGACGGTACTTGGGCGCGTACTTCCACACCGTGCGGTGCGTCGCGCGCTGGTGGGCGAGCTCGGCGTCTGTGAAGGTGCCAGGGAGCAGGTTTACCTGTTTGACTACCTTCGATTTGTCCTCGTCTAGCTTTCCATTGGGGGTGGCCGCTGCCGATTCGTTGACGGAGTTGGCGCTGGCGCCGTTGCTAACCGGAGGAGGCATTAGTCAAAACAAAAAGTTAAAGAAATATATATGATCAGATCGTATTATTATTAATCTTATTATTATTATTATTATTGTTATTATTAGTCTTATTTATAGTTATGATTCGTTGTTGTTGTTGTTGTTGTTGTTTGATACAAAATTACAAATATATATAAATATAAAATACAGAAAAAATAAATAAATATATATACAGCCTTGTTGTGTTTGTATACGTACAAAGCAGGTTAAGAAAAAAAAAAATTACTAAATATTATCGTGGTGTGAAGAAGAAGAGGAGGATACAGAAAAAAAATAAGTAAATAACAAATAATCATACAAACAGGAACTATAAAATGATAAAGTCTGATTTGACATACATCTTTTACACACAAGAAAATAAACACAGAAAAAAAAACTTTATGATCATATTCGTATTTATAACTGAACGCACAACAAAAAGTGACAGAGGTTCTTGATGCAATTGTGTTAATTAGCATAAAATAGGAGTTCCGTGAGAAGTGAAAAAAAGAGAGAAATAATAATAATCGTACTCAATTATCATTTTTCATTTTTCTTTTTGTTTGTTTTCATTCTCTTAGAAAATCTACAAAAAAAAATAAAGAGTGGAGGAAAAGCAAAAAGACACAATTTATCCTCAAAGGTGGAAAACGAAAAAAAAAAAAGTAAAGAAATATACTAAACAATATGGGCAAAAAAAAAACCGTGAAGTTAATGCCAGGAATGCAAAACAAAAAACATGTGCAATTAAAAAAAAAAAAGAAATATACGTAAGCATGAAACAACAAGAAGATGACGAAAAAAAAAAAGGTAAAAATAAATGAATAAATAAATGAAGAAGAAACAGAAGTTATAAATTATTATTTCAACTATTATTTACGCCTTCGGCTTCTCACTGGCAAACGAAAAAGGGCCGATAGGTACTCTATCCGACCAGTCAATGACACTCACGACATGCAACACATTACCAAAATATAATTTGTTATTATTTCGCACGTGCCACTGCGCATCTTTTTCCGCCCGCACTTTTGCCTTTTCGACGGCGGCAGCGGAGCCATCCTTGTTCTTTTTGCTCTTCTTACTAGCGGACTTATTTCTGCCGTTACTGCTGCTGTTTGCCGCGGCTGCGTTACTTTTGGTGACATTATTGTTAATCCGTACTTGCGAAAAAACAAGCTGCAAAATGGTTTTGGTTGCTATACTTTCCGTTGCGAAGGTGGGCAAGGGTGTACGCGGGTCCTTGTCGTTCTTTTTCTTTGTTTTGCTGTTTTTCTGCCTTTCGTCACGCTCGTGGTGACTCTCCCGGAGGACGCATTCTCCATTTTTATCATAGTAGAAGGTGTAATCATTGTCACGTTGGAGTTGATGAAACTTTTCTCGTTCCGCTTCGTTGGAAAGGGTAAACGAAAAAGGGAGCGAGACGGATTCACCCGGAAATAGATAATGCTTCAACTCATTTTCAATTTCCTTTTGCTGGCCTTTGGTGCCTCCTTTTTGTGGTATTTGTAGCTGTTGTGGTTGTGGTTGTGGTTGCTGAGGCTGGCTTGCGTTAGTAGTAGTAGTTGTAGCTGTAGTAGGTGTATTGTGAAAAGGAACATACACGGTACGCAGCTCCCGATTCACCGCATCGATTTCTTTCCCTGGCATTCGCAACAAGACAAACTCGCTGAACTGAAGGGAGATGCCAGCGGTGCGGAAAACAAGATTGCCTTCATTTTTAACGTAGACTACACCACGGACCTCCTCGGAGGCATCATCGACACTGTTGGGGTCGTGATAGTAATTCTGATTCTTACTACTACTATTATTATTAGTGTTATTAATATGATTTTGTGCTGGTGGCGGGGTATCGCGCTTGCTGAAGGAGTCTAGCACATTGGTGTGCGAGGAGGAGGAGGAAGGAGGGACCGGAGGCTGGAGGACGACCATCCCTGGCGTGAGCTCCAGCGCCACACTAATATAGCCCCGTTGGTGTAGTGCCTCTAGCCCGCTGTGAAGAATGGTGTGCTCATTAGTATTATTATTATTATTACTTATGTGCGAGGCGGCAACGAGATTGAGTAGTGATTTATGTTTCCGAATCTGGCAGCGGATAGAGCTGGAGAGAGAGAAGGTGGCTACAGTCAGAGGCAAAATGGATTTGTTGACAGTCGTTGGCGTCTCTTGTACTACCACACGTACATCATCATCATCATCATCATTTTCATTATTGTCTTTATTTTTGTTCTTGTTGTTGCTCTGCTCATTCTCAAAGTTAAGATTGCGGTTGGAGTCCTTGTAATGATCACGGTGGTCGAGACTGGTCGGCTGCCGTACCACCACCACATCCGAGTGTCCATCTTCTGTCTCTGCTTCTGCCTCCAGCTCTTCTCTTTCTTTTTTCACTTTTGGTGTTTCCCTCTTCTCTGCTGCTGTTGCTGTTGCGGCTGCATCGGCACGATGGTGTACGTCCTCTGGACGTGGCGCTGGTGGCGGTTGTGGTGCTGCTGCTGTTGCTTCTGCTGTTATCGCTTCTCCGCTATCCTCTCTTGCCTCCCTTCCAGGTGCGATGGCCGTCGGTTGCGTAGGCTCCATCGCTACCATTTCTTCTTGTCCTCTTTGTTGACTACTACTATCATTATGATTGTGATTATGATGATCTTCATTATTATTATTTTCTTTATTCTTGTCCTTCTTACCGTCCTCTTGTGGTGGCGGTGGTGGTAGTGGCGGCGATAACGGATGGATAATAGTGGAAGCAGCAGCACTTGCGTCTTCCGGGTGGAGCGCAGCGGAGGCCGCCCGCAGCGGCGCCGCGCTGTACACAAGAAAAGGCAGCACCAGCACATGCTGTTGTTCCTGTCCACCACGCCTTGCGATTGTTGTAGGATTAATAATATTAAGATCTGCATTATTCGTCTTGTTTTTATTGTTAGTGCTTGGTTGGGCGCTTTCTGCCTTTTCCTTTTCTTGTTGCTCTTCTCCATGTTCCTCTTGCGGTTGTTCTTGTGCTGATGGTGCTGGTGGTGGTGGTGCAGCCTTCACGTTGTCTCGTTCCGGCATCGCGACCGAGGACGCTTTATTATCATTACCACCACCACTACCACCGTTTGTCTTCTCTGCCTGCACAATAAGCGTTGCCGTGTAGCGCAGACGGGCCGCAAGTGCATTTCCTTTTGTACTATAAGAAGGAGGCAGCACCGTCGGCAGTGTGACACTGCTGTTGATGGTGTTTAACAAGATGTTGTGATTTTTATTATAATTATCATTTTTATGGTTGGCATCAGCGTCAGTGTCGCTGTTTTCTTCGCGTTGAAACACAGAGGCCATCTTGTACAAGTACACATGTCGTGCCATTTGTGGTTGTAGCACGGCTAACCTTTTGCAATGTTCGTTTTGTTTACTCGCGCTACTACTAGCACCACCACCGCCAGCAACATTACCACCACCACGGTTGGGCATGTGTCGTTCCTTGGAAGACCGTCGTCTCGCTGCTCCTCCTACATTAGTTTTACCTCCCTCAGCACTGCCGGTGGCAATAGCAGCGCCTTCTGTATGTTGCAGCGCCAGCGATGGTGGTGCCGGTGGCATCAAGTAGCGTGCATTGTTTTCTAAACGCATCTTTTCCGTGCGTGTCATCCAATCTTGAATGACCTTTTTAGGCCCTACAATCTCTTCGCCTTTGAGAAGTAAATGGACACTTTTGATTTTCAGCGGTGGTGGTGTTTCTGTGATGGCAGGCGTTGCTGGTGACTGGGAAGACGAGGGCGTTGAGATGCCATTACTATTATTATTATTGTTATCATTAGTGTTACTAGTAGGTTTATTATAAATGGTGCAGGTAAAGTGGACTGTGTCACCTGGTGCGTACGCGAATTTGTCTACGGCGAAATTAATATTCATTTTTTTGTTCTTCGCGGCTCCTAAGATTGAGAGTAACCGGTTAATAATATTGTTTTGTGTGTATACGGGTATATACGTATAGGTGTATAGATTTTTTATTTAGTTATTTTTTTTGCTTTTTCTTTTCCTATTATTATTATTTTATATATATTATTTTATCGGATACTAGAGAAGGAGAAAAGGAAAGAGAACAGGAGAGAAGAGAAGGTGCAAAACGAAAAAATTAGGAATTAGCAGAAAGAAACTTAATACACAATGAGCCACCAAATGAGGAGATTATAGCCACAAATATACACAATAGTACGTGCAAATACTTTTTTTTTCTTTTTTAGTGCTCGTTCTACTTCTTAAGACACTAGAACGCTAATAATGAGCATGAAGTAAACAATAAAAAATTGAAAAGAAAAATTACAGATTAAAAAAAACAATATAAGTTTTTTATTTATTTATTTGCACAACAACATGTCTTTATACTCTTAGTGTACATTCTTCTTTTTAAAAATGTATATATATCTGCAATATACTATGGATGCGAAGGTAAATAGAAAAAAAAAAAAAAAGAAAAACAAATATATGAGAAAGGGGAAAAATATATAGATAGGTAGATGGAGAGAGAGAGAGAGTGAGAGGAAGGAAACAATTTTTGATTGTGTGTTTATCCTCTTTTTTTTTTTCCCTCCCTTTCCTTACGCAATACCCTGATTGTCCTCCGGCACTATCGTCGTACCAGCATAAATACCCGGCAAGTTCGGCACACGATTGTCCCCATCAATACACGCAATCAAGTCCAGCATGCGGCTGTTCCCAATCTCAAACTTGCTAGACGTGTTCGACCCCGCGACCGTGTTGGCCGCTGTCATGCCCCCTGGCAGCTCCTCCGGGAAGGACAGCTGCAGCACGAGATGGCTCTCCATCAGATTCGTCTGCATGGTCGGCACCGGCAGGTCGCACCGCTGGCTGCTCACGAGCCGCAGCATTTTGGGAAAATCGATAAGGATGCAAAAGTAGTGTAAGTCTTCGCCTGGGCCAAGACCGCGGCTGCTGTTTTGGTTATTGTTCGGGCTGTACAGCGTGCTGCGGAGGGGGTACTCCTTGTCAATGAGGTGCTGGAGGAGATAGCTGCTCGTGGCGCCGTGGCACATAATCTTAATGGACTGCTGAAGGTGGATGCGGACCTTGCGGAGCGTTTTGGTTTTGGTGTAGTTGCGAATAGTGAGGTACCCGCGTAGGGGGTGCACGGCCGCGTAGGCAGAGGGGCTGTTCTTGTTGTCACTGGTACTAGTAGTAGTGGTAGTATTGTTAGTATTGTTATTGCTATTTCGGTCCTTATGGGCCAAGGTCACAGGAGGAGCTGCAAGCGCATAGCTCACGGGGAGTGCTTCCGGATATTGATTATTGGCATTATTATTGTTGTTGGTCTCGCTATTGTAGGGGTTGCCATTTCCTTCATTAGAGCTAGCAGAGGCGGGCGCGTTGCGGCTGCTTCCTTCGCGTCCTCCAGCGGTAGGAGAAGAAGAAGCAGCAGCACCAGGTTTGGCAGCAGCATCATATAGAATCCCGTTTGTATTTTCATTATTATTATTATTACTTTGAGTCGTGTTTGTGGTAGGAGTCTCCGGCTGTTGCTTTGGTGGGTACTGTGGTCGCGGTGGAGAAGGCGCAGCCGTTGCGTACTGCGCCTGTCCATTGGCATTCCCATTTTGATTCGTACTAGTATTATTGTTATTGTAATTATTGTTAAAGTTGTTCATATTCATATTCATGTTTTGATTACTCGCATAATTTATATTGTCCTGATAGCCATACGTGGCCGCTTGTTGTTTGGCTGCTCCCGTGCCGTCTTGCCGCAGCACGGCGGCCAAATTCTGGCCATTGTCGATCAACAACGTGTTGGTGGAGAATACTAGACCCACTTCGACAAATTCATCCCGAATCACGTCGGGCGTCTCGGCCACATCTGACTTCTTCCCAAAACAACTAAAGAAGCCACCCTTCTTCTTCTTCTTTGTTTTATTGTTGTTCGGCAAGGCGAGACTGTTCCCACCAAACGAGGAAATATCAATGCGCCCCTGCACCGCCTTGGGCAGCGTCCGCATCAGCTGGTCCACGGCCGCCACGTTGCTGTTCGAGTTCGCGTTCGGGCTCCCGAGGCCGTTGTTCGTGCTCGTCGCCCCGTAGGCCTGGGCGATCTGCGTGTGCAGCGACTCCAGCACAAGCGTGGAGGCGCGCGCGGCCGGCAGCACGCCAAAGTCTAACATGGCCCGCAGCTCCGCGTAGCCTTGCACGTACACGGTCGCCTCCACGCGGTAGGCCAGGGCCGCGATCATGTTGCGCGTGCTCGCAGCGTAGCAGCCCGGGCAGCGCGACGGCAGTTCCAGCTCAAAAGGGTAGTCATACGTGCCGCCTTCCAAGGTCACCGCGTTCTCTGTCCGGCCGCTTTGCTGCGAGTAGCCCGCTACCGTAATCACATGATAGAGATGGGTGAAAGTCTCATACGGCTTCTTCTTCTTCTTGCCGCTGTTGCCGCTGAGGTAGTGCGGCGTTGTGTCGTACTGCCCGCGCGGGTCCAGGGCCCAGACGTCCATCACGTCTTGCATGTTGAAAGGGGCGTTGTGCAGGGGCTGCTTCTCCGGCTCCAGGAACAGCTGCGTCGCCTCGCGGCCGATGATGGCCACGCGCACGGCGCTGAACTTGAACTTCTTGCTGGCGTCGCCGCCCTGCACGAGGAGGCGCAGCTGGCCGCGGAGGGTCTCGCCAGGGATGTAGTTGGCTTTGGAGAGAGAGAGGGAGAGCTGCACCTTTTCCTTCGTGCTCGTCGTCATCTCGCGCGCGTGGTCCATGGCACGGCCGGCCCAGTCTAGGCCTTGGCGCGTGATGCTGTTAATCATGTCCATAGTAATTATGATAGTAGTAGTAGTAGTGTGTATGTTCTATAGAACGAAAAAAAAAAACTTTCTACTATAAGAGGTGCGTAAACATGTACGAGAGAGAGAGAGCAGTAATAGTAACAGTAAATTAATAGAGGGCAGCATTTTTCCTTTTTTTTTTCTTGTCTGTACTAGTATTAGTATTCAGGATATGAGGAGAAGTACCATTAAAAAAGGTGGATGCTTAAGAAGTCGTTGAAAAGGATGAAAAAAAAAATCGTATTAATAGGAAAAGGAATTAACAAACACGTATAATTATCAAACCAAACAACTATTCAACCAACACGAAAAAAAAAAAAAAACAAAAGAGTGTAGAAAAAGAAATAGTTATAAAAATGTGTGTATATAATAAAGTTTTTGATGTATAGACGTATACAGTATTTGTTTTTTAACAAGGAACTGCAAGAAAAAATAATTACGTTGTACTTTTTGTTTCTTTACAGCAATAGAATAGTAAAAAAAATGATAAAACAATATATCCACATGGAGTAATATATGTACGTTTTTTTTTTTCAGTGCCAAAAAGTTATACATAATACGCAGTGCAATCAAAAGCGGTGCAATAAATGTAAAAGAAATAAGAATGATATCATATACATTTTTTGTTGAGAAGGGGCTACAGTGTAGCAAATACACTAATATACATTATAATACATAACTAAATAGATATAGGTGTATATGTATTTATGTACCCTACACACACGAGCCGATGAAGGAACGGAACATTTAAAAGAAGTAAGAAAAAAAAAAAAAACAGTACTCTCAATTGTCACAACGAAACTAAATAATAAAAAAAATTAAGCAAGATGTCTGTAATTGTCCGTATTTATATATATAAAAGAAACAA
>AUXN01000560.1:0-10148 GCA_000482125.1 Strigomonas galati
ACATAATCGAGGGTTCTATGTAGAGTTTTTCCACTATTCAGGGAAAAGCAACAGGTGTTCTTCTTTGGTTCTTTTCTTCTATTTTTCTTTTATTTTTGTTTTTGCCTTTTCTCTCTTTTCTCCACAATTACTTTTATTCAGTTCTTTATTATATAGGAAAAAAGAAAAGTAAGGGGAATCGATGTAAAACAAAAAAAGAAAAGAACAAAAAAAAAGATATTAAGAAATAAATAATGGAAAAGAGTCCAAAAAAACGGCAATGAACCAACAATAATAATACTGTTTTTTATTTTATTTCTTTGTTTTCTGTTTTTCATTTGTTTTTTTTACCACTGACCACTCTCGCACACCCTAATGTATACATTTCTTTTCTATTTTGGGTCAAAAGTAATTTTCAAACTATTTTACGAAATATTGTATTTAAAAAAGAGAAAAAAAAATCAATGTATTCAGGTTAAATATTTTTCATGTCATTAAAAAAGTGATTTTCCCTTGCGAAAAAGAATTAACTTTGGATGCAAAGTTAGACACAGCTGTGCCTATAAGCACGGCGCCGCTCATCTTGCTGGCGTACATTGAAAAGCAAAAATACACACAGAGACACACCCACATATGTGTGTTCTCTCTACTTGCTCTTGCACCTTTTTCCTTTTCATCGCCATCATGCACCATATCTTTCTCTCACTCCCTCTCTCTTTCATGCTCTTTCAGCCAGGTGACAGAGAAAGTTCTACTACACGATATACGTTTCTATATATTCATTGCTCCTTGATGCTGCGCCTCTCTGCCCTCCTGCGGCAGCGCACGTCCCGCAAAGGCCCTGGCAGCTGGAGCAACCCCCGCATCACCTCCGAGGCCTCCCGCCGCAGCTCCGCCGCCGTCGGCTACGACGCGGCCGACAACCCCCACATGGGCGGCGAGGCGCGGCCGGACTGGCGCGCCGACCCCATGCGCGCGGCCAAGCCTTTTCAAGCGGACCCGCTGCAGGGCAGCATGCGCGGCGCTCAGGCGGCGGGCTCCAACCCGAGCCTGCACCGCGCGGCCGGCCACGACAACACGCAGTTCTCCGAGAACAAGAGCTGGACCGGCGGCGAGCACCGCATCGACATGGAGAAGGAGCGCGGCCGCAAGGTGGACATCAACGACTTCTCGATGATCGACCGGCAGCAGCTCACCATGACCAAGATGCTGTCCGCGATGGTGCACGCGGCCTACAAGCCGAAGGACTCCGACAGCCGCACCTTCGGCGGCGACGGCGCCACGTACCGCAGCGAGCTCAAGGAGGAGCTGAAGAGCCTGGACCACCGCACCGTCCCCGTCTTCCACGACGATGTCATGAACGACTACCTCAAGAACATCATGGGGCTCTACACGCCCTCCGGCCAGAAGGTCAACCGCGACGTGCTGAAGGGGCGCCTGGTGGGCCTGCTCTTCTTCACCGAGTCGGAGCGCTCGCGGTCCTTCATGCTGCAGCTGCGGCCCTTCCACCGCGCCCACACGCCCGACCTCGTCGTGGTCGCCATCTCGCTTGCGAACAAGGAGATGCTCGACGTGACACGCTCGATGGGCTTCTACCACTGCACGCATCGCGACGGCAGCGCGTGGGTGACGCGCGACTCTGGCGTCACCATCCGCCCCTTCGCGCCGCTGCCCAAGCTTATCATTGTGGACGGCACGACGGGGCTCGAGGTGACGCGCAGTGGCGTGACGGCCGTGTTGACCCACCCAGAGACCTGCTTCGCTGACTGGCGGCGGGGAGAGTCGGGCTGCGAGCTGCTGGACCATCTGCGGGGGCTGCTGCTGCTGTAGGTGGGGGCAGCCTCTCTTTCACTTTCTCTCTGCACATGCTGGTGTGCAGGTTTGCTCTTCTTGTTGTTACAGTATATAATATACAATTTAATAAAAATAATAATAAGAAAAACAAGTATACCTCATTGCACGAAATCTAGTTTTGCGCTATCTACTGATAGTCACTGAATATTTTTTTATTGTCTCTTCCATTTCCATGCACACACGCTCTTCCTCCTAATTTTTTATTCCTTTTGTAAAAGGTGTTTAGATTCCAGTTGAAATTTTATAAAGCATACAATTTTAGATCCTCACTTTTTTATTTTCATTTTTTTTATTTATTTCTTTTTTATTTTTTTGACTCACTCATCCTCCATCGCGAACTTTTTAGATTCTCCTCCTTTTTTACTGATTTTTACTCTTTGCTTTCAAAACAGTATAAGTAGCATTGTCACCATGGGCAGCGCCAGCAGTACGACCGGCCAGCTGACCCGCCACGACGAGAACGGGGACAGCTTCCTCGTGTACCCCGCCTTCGACCCTAGCTCCAACCGCCGCAGCACCATCGTCGTGCCCAACACGAGCGCGGACTACAAGAACGGCCGGCCGACCGTGCGCGCGGACGAGGTCTACGGCTGCTTCACCAACACGATGACCATCAAGGAGGGGAAGGAGGCGCGCGAGAGCAGCGAGGACGCCAAGAAGCGCCTCTCGGTCGCGAGCCCGCCCGGTTATCTCTTCCGCCTGGTCGACCGTCAGAAGAACCGGTGGTACTTCTACAACGACACGAAGGACTACGTGATGGTCGTCAACGGCTACTTCGGGCCGCGCACCTCGATGCGGGTGCTGAAGCCGGCCCGCATGTGGCGCGAGATGCCGTCGGGGTTGCTGCTCATGGAGGTAGTGGTGGAGCCGCTGCAGACGGCGGGGTTCCTGGAGGGCGAGGTCTACGACGGGTTCGACCTGCGCTTCCGGGCGGTGCCAGTGCACGAGGCGGGGCTCTTGGTCGAGTAGTGGGAGGTCGTGTTTGTAGGACACACACACACACACACACACACACACACACACACACACACTACTTCGTATATATATTACTTTTTTCTTTTTTTTTTTTTGATGACAGTCTACTCATTCATGTTGCCTTTATCAATACAAAAAAGAAAATAAAAGGGCATCCAATAGATGCAGTCGAGATTTCTATTTTTTCCCCCATTTTATTATTATTATTTTTTATTTGAAGTAGATATTACCCTAGACCTAACAGTGCTTCTTTTTTTTTTTTCTCTCTTATTCCTGTTTTTCTTTTAATTTAACAATCGTCAAACAATTGTGCGCATGCAAATAATTCTGTTGTTTTGTTCAGACTACTTTTTTTTTATTTTCGTTTCTTGACTACCTTCGTTTTTGTACCAAGTGTATCTTTCAGTATGTGTTGCTTGTACTCTCCCTTTTTTCTCTCATCTTTTTAAAGCTATCGTGCATAAATTAAATATATATATACACCCGTATATATTTATATATATCGCCTATACACATTGTGTGTATACAAGAACCTTTTCTTTTTTGTTTTTGTAGTTTTCCCCCTCAAGTAGTACCCTTTCTCTTTCATCTCACCATGGCAGCCACAGAGGCCGTAGTGTCCAGCCAGGAGATCCGCAACACGATGCTCATCGGCATCGGCGACGCCGACCACACCACCTCCAAGGACATCAAGGAGGCGCTGGAGAAGGGCGACACGCGCGCGCGGGCGGCGGCCCTCGAGAACATGATCCGGCTGCACCTCAACGGCGAGTCGCAGAACCACATGATTATGACCGTCATCAAGTACATCACGCCGGTGGAGGACCACCTCATCAAGAAGCTGGTGCTGTACTTCTGGGAGGTGGTGGACCGCACGGACAAGGACGGCAACTTGCTCAGCGTCATGATCCTCATCTGCAGCTTCCTGCGCAACGACCTGCAGCAGCACCCGAACGAGTACGTGCGCGGCCTGACGCTGCGCTTCCTCTGCAAGGTGAAGGAACGCGACCTCATTGAGCCCCTCGTCGGCCCCGTGCTGCAGAACCTCAAGCACAGCGAGAGCTACGTGCGCCGCAACGCCGTGCTCGCCGTGCACTCCATCTACGGCAAGTTCCCCGACCTCATGCCCGATGCGCCGGAGCAGGTGGAGGACCTCATCCACACCGAGCGCGACGTGTCGACGCGGCGCAACGCCTTCGACATGCTGGCCAAGTACGCGCCGGACCGTGCGGCGCACTTTCTTAGCGAATTTAGGGAGTCCAACGACCTCGTCGAGTCGGGCAGCGTCTTCTTGCTGTCCGTCGTGGACTTCTGCCAGCAGGCGATCCGCCTCAACCCGTACGACCGCGCCCGCTACGTGCCCATCCTCTTCAGCGTGCTGCAGTCCAAGAACCCCGCCGTGCGCTTCCAGTGCGCCTCGACGCTGCTCACGCTCTCCTCGTCGCCGACGGCCATCCGCGAGGCGACGCTCACCTTCGTGGACATCCTCAAGACGCACTCTGACAACAGCGTGCGCCTCATCGTGATTGACAAGCTCGACGAGATGCGCAAGCGCTACCTGCACGTGCTGCAGAACTCCATGATGGACATCTTGAGCACGCTGCCGAACGGCTCGACGGCGATCCGCCAGCGCGTGATCGCCTTCGCGGTGGAGCTCGTGACGAACCGCAACATGGACGTCTTCGTGCAGGCCGTCAAGCGCGAGCTCGGCCGCGCGACGGGCGACACCTCCGACGCGGCCGGCGTGGAGTACAAGCAGGTGCTCGTGCGCTCGCTCAGCACGGCGCTCATCCGCCGCCCCCAGTGCGGCTCCAGCATCCTCCCCGTGCTGCTCGACAACATGTGCGACAGCGCCGCGGTGGGCACCGACGTGATGGTGCTCGTGAAGGAGGTGATGCGCTCCCACCCGGAGCTGCGCGAGCCGACCGTCAAGAAGCTGCGCGCGCTCTTCCCCCTCGTGACGTCGACCACGGTGCTGCGCTCCCTGCTGTGGGTACTCGGCGCCCACTCGGAGACCACCGAGGAGCTCGAAGCGGCCTACAAGCTGCTCAAGGCCGCCGTGCAGCCTCTGCCGCTGACGGCGCCGGCCGCGAAGAAGACCGCGGCGGAGCCCGACGCGCCGCCGGCGATGGTGGCCGTGACGACCGTGCAGGAGGACGGCACGTACGCGACGACCTACACCGCCGCGCCCACCGTCGCCGACGAGGCGGTCGAGTACGGCGGGCTGCGCTACGGCCTCTCCACCGGAGACTACGCCCTCGCCATGGCGCTCGCGACGACGCTGGTGAAGCTGGTGCTGCGCCTCTCCGCAGCGGGCGCGGCGAGCTGCAAGGAGGCGCAGAGCTCCTCTGTGGAGATTTTGCAGGACATCTTGCGCTACGGCACGCAGGCCGAGACGCCCTTTCCCATCGGCGACGACGCGCAGGAGCACGTGCGCGTGTCCATCTCCATGCTGTCGAACCCGTCCGCCTCCGTGCTGGCCAGCCTCGCGCTGAGCGACGGCTGGCGCAGCTGCCCGCCGCTGGAGGTGCCCCTCGCCGGCGAGGACGCCGACGCGGCCGACAAGGACCAGCAGAACGCGGTGAGCGCCGTCGACGCGCCCATCATCTTCACGCAGCTGACAACGGAGGGCAAGGACGCCGTGTACGAGATGGAGGCGGCCGACGGCGACGGCAGCGGTGGCGCGACCGCCGCGCAGACCCTCGGCAAGGCAGGCGCCTTCCTCAAGCACCTGGAGAAGACGGCCTCGCTGTCCGGCTACAGCGACCCCATCTACTGTGAGGCGAGCGTCGTCGTGAGCGAGTACGACGTGGCGGTCGACTGGCTGCTCGTGAACAACACGGCCTTCCTCATGCCCAACCTCACCATCGAGCTCGTCTCGCTCGGCGGCATGAAGCTGTGCGAGCGCCCGCAGAGCTACACCCTCGAGCCCCGCACGTCGCTGCAGGTGCGCACCTCGCTCAAGGTGAGCGCGGCCGAGAGCGGCGTCATCCACGGCAGCATCCTCTACGACGCGCCCAACGGCGACCGCAACTGCATCGTGCTGAGCGACATCAGCGTCGACATCATGAACTACATCCGGCCGGCGCCGTGCCGCCAGTCCGAGTTCCGCGACAAGTGGGGCGCCTTCGGGTGGGAGAACAAGATCGTGCTCTCCTCCAAGGGCCAGCCCGCCTCCGTGCGTGAGTACATCCGCGTGCTCGCGCGGGAGCTCAACATGCAGCTACTGGAGCCGTTCGAGGGCGCGGCCGAGGACGAGCTGAACGCGGCGCTGTGCGACGGGGACGACGAGGAGGAGGGCTTCGAGTATGTGTCGTGCAACCTGTACGCGCGCACCGTCTTCTGCGAGGAGGCGCTGGCGAACATCAGCATGGAGGGCAGCACGAAGGGCGGCGTGCAGGGCGTCATTTGCATCCGTAGTAACACGCAGACGATTGCCTACGGCATTGGCGAGAAGGTGAACGCGATAGAGAAGCTGGCCCGCGTGTAAAGAAGAAGAAGCACTTCTTCTTGCTCCTTCTTTTTTAAAATTTTCTTTAAACTTTGTAGTTGGTAGTTTTTTTTTCTTCTTCTTCTTTTCGTTCTTGATTTCAAGATGGCGTTATTTCATTTTTATTATTTTTTTATTTATATTGAGTTTGTCCGATTCATTGTTGGTGTGATCGTCGGCTGATGACTTGACTTTGGTCAAGTACATTTGTATAGCGTTAAATACGTTTGGGCTCTGAACGTTTTTTAAGTGTTTTTTCTTCTTCTTTTCTTTCTCTTTCTGTGATTTCAACTCCTTCAAATACATATCTCTCTATCTATTTATAGATGTTTTGCGTTGTTTCTGTTTGTGTTTCTGTTGTTTTTGAATGTAGCACTTTTAACTCTTTCCATTAAAAAAAAAAAAAAAGCAAAAAAAAAAAAATTATGTAAACTTGCAATGGCAAATGAACACTTCCTTTTCTGCATACACATTGCGAGAATTCATCACCCACAGTGCTTTTATATATATATATATATGCTCTTTACCCTTCCTTTCTACCACCCCTTCCAAGCTACTCTATAGATACAAAACATAACCCAACAACAATAAACAACCGTATACATCTCTCTCTTTAGTATAGTGTGCCTCACGTCTCCTTCATGAGCAACATCGCCCCCCTGAGTAACACGGAGGCCTTCAACGTGCAGGACGGCGTCGCGCACGACGTGCGGGAGGACGGCCGCGGCCGCATGCAGCAGCGCCGCGCCCACTTCCGTGTGTTGCAAAGCACGCCCTCCAGCCGCGTGGAGGCCGACGTGTGCGGCACGACCGTCGTCGCCTCCGCGAGCCCCTCCGTTGTGGAGGTGGGCGAGGAGCACCCCCACGGACAGCTGCACATCAGCGTGGACATGGCGCCGGCGGTGGTGGACCTGTACGGCGCGACGCTCGGCGGCCGCCAGCGCAGCTACTGGCGCGCCTACTGCGCCTACGTTGCGCAGACGATCCGGCAGACCTTTAGCGCGGAGAGCGTCGAGGTGCAGGAGGTGGAAGGCGTGGCCACCGCGCAGCTGGCGGAGGCGGAGGCGGAGGAGGAGGGCGGCGACTACGGGGCGGAGGGCGCACCCGCCACCGCCGCCTCCCGCGGCAGCGTGCTCGCGCTAGAGCAGCTGTACATCGGCAAAGGGTACGCGTTTAGCATCGACGTGGACGTGCACGTGCTGCAGGCGGTCGGCGGCAACGTGCCCGGCTGCATCTCGCAGGCGGTGCACACGGCGCTCGCGGCGGTGCAGCTGCCCGCCGTCACGCTGCACGAGGGCGCCGGTGGCGTCGCAGCGGAGGTGGACGCGGACCGCCCGTACGGCCGCCCGGTGGACTGGTCGCGCCTTCCGGTGCTCTGCGTCGCGCTGCTGAGCCCGACGCGGCACTACGTGGTGGACCCCACCGCGCTGGAGGAGCGCGCGCTGCCGCAGCAGGCCCACATCGCAGCCAACGCGCAGGGGCAGATCAGCTACGCGGGGCTGCGCTGCCACCCGTCGCGCCGTGGCAACTACGACCGGCTCGAGGGCGGTGGGAAGGGCGGGCGCGGCGAGCCGGCGCAGGTGTCGCTGCCGGACTGGCTGACGGTCGTGAACAGCGCCGTGCACACGTGCCAAACGATCATCGCGGACTGCCGCGAGGCGCTGCACCAGACTGCATAGAGGTGTTTTCCTCTTTTCTTAATCTAAATCGTGTAATTATAAATAACATCTAGTCATTAAAAACTTCCATCTTTTCTCAATAGAAAAAAATAAGTAAACAACAACAACGACATGGGTACAGATGATCTTTTCCCTTTATTCCTTTTCGTGTGTACTCCTTTTATGCTTATTTTTCTCTCCTCTCTTCCATTTTTTCTTTTAATCGAAAGAGTTACTATTTTCAGTTTATATAATTCCAATTTAGAGTAGATTCTTTTTTCCTTTCCACTTTTCAACCCTTTAGATTTCCATTTTTTCCCTTTCTTCCATCAACGTCACACACTCTCTTTTCATCTCTCACCCTTGAAAAGAGCGTTTAAGACAAAAAACAAAAAGAAAGATAATAATCAATCAATAAACCCAAGCCCCTCTTTACCTACTACCACTACTATCTATAAATGATGGAACTTCGCGAAGTAAATGTCAACATAGCGCCCGCCGCTGGTGTGAAGAAGGCCCCGATGGCGACCTACGTGAACCCCCCGCGCAACACCGTCTCGCTGCCGCCGCCGCCGCCCGCGGCCCCGGCGCCGACGGCCGGCTACGGCAACCAGTACGGCTACTCCCCGGAGGAGATGCTGCGCATGGCCGAGGCCTCCTACGCGGAGTGCCCGTGCCCTACCTGCGCTTACTACCGCGCCTACTACATGGCGCAGGTGCACGGCACGTGCATCCACGCCCCGGCCCCGGCCGCGGTCGCCCCGCGCGCCTCGCTGCGCACCGTCGGCGCCGTGCCCATCATGTCCATGAAGCCGACCGCCGCCGCCGCCCCGGCCAACGCGGGGCCGGTGTACGCGGACCCCGCCACGTACGAGAACGCGGCCGTGCTCAGTGCCCCTCGCGTCACCCAGCGCCCGCCCCGCGCCGGCGCCGCCGCCGCCGCCGTAGACCCCATCGCCGCCTTTCACGCCCAGTGCCCTGGCCACGTGGTGGAGGTGGCCTGCACGTCGCAGGGCAAGGCCGTGCTGCAGTCCGCCATCCGGACGCAGGACCCCGCGGTGCTCGAGACGATCGTCGCGGAGCTCTGCGCGGAGCTGGACGAGGTGTCGCTCGACGCCAACGGCTGCCACGTCGTGCGCGCCGTCGTGGAGAGCTGCACGCCCGAGCAGACGGCCGCCCTCGTCGGCTCCCTGCACGAGACGCTCATCCTCAACATGTCCACCGTGTCGCAGTACACGCGCCGCATCCTGCAGAGCCTCTTCGAGCGCCACCTCGTCGACCTGCGCGACGTCGTCGACGTGCTCGCGCGCAACTCGAGCTACCTCGCGGCGACGCAGCAGGGCTGCATCTCACTGATGCGGGTGTACGAGCTGTGCGACGCGGAGAGCAAGGCCGCGCTGATGGAGCCGCTGCTGCCCACCTTTCCCTACATTGCGCGCGACCCTTTCGGCAACTACGTCGTGCAGTGCGCGATGGAGCACAGCGGCGACACCGTGGCCGCGCAGTACACGCTCATGTGCTTTACCGGCCGCCTGCTCACCATGAGCTGCGACAAGTTCGCCAGCAACGTCGTCGAGAAGATCATCCGCAGCTGCGGGCACGTGCCGGCCGTCCGCCGCATGCTGCTGGACGAGCTCATCTACAACCCTGCCTCGCTGCAGGAGATGGTCAACGACGGCTACGGCAATTTCGTCGTGCAGTCCATCATTGAGTCCACGACGAACCATGTCGAGCTCAAGCGCATCAGCGACCGCCTGCGGCCGACGCTGCCGGGTAGCCCCTTTGCCGCCCGCATCGAGGCGAAGCTGAAGGTCAAGAAGGGCCCCGCCGCGGCGCCCATCTACGGCCACAACAGCAACCACAACAACAACAACCATCAGCAGCAGCAGCAGCAGCAACACCACCACCAGCAGCAGCAGCGCCATTAAGGAGGGAAAGGATGAGGAGAAGGGGAAGAGGAAATGTCCGCCCCACCGCCTGCGTGCCTGTACCTCCCTCTGATGTAAATGTATTTACTTCCATACTTCTTTCCTTTTTTGGTTCTTCCTTTCTTTTTTACTTTTCGTTTTGAATTCCTTACACTCCCTCTTCTTTTATTTTTTATTTGAGTTTTTTCTTTTTTTCTTTTCTGCAATTGTTTTAGATTAGATATTTAGACATTTCTTTTTTTAATTAATTTATTTATACCAAAA
>AUXN01000561.1:0-10148 GCA_000482125.1 Strigomonas galati
GTTCCATTTTGGGAAAGGACATGGTCTTCAACCTCTTTCCGGAGAAGGGAAAGCCTCCGGCGATTGAAGAAGCAAAAGCCTTCATCAAGGCGAAGCAGCCAGACCTGCTCATTGTCGCAGGCGGTGATGGCACCGTGTCGCTGGGCCTCGATATCACCGACTCTCTCCGCGACAACGGCGATATTGGCCCGGAGGACTGTCCCGTGGCGGTGTTACCGATGGGCACGGGAAACGACCTCAGCCGTAGCATGGGGTTCGGCGGCGGCTACGTGAAGCCGTCGTCGGATGCAAAGCAAAAGTTTGCCAACCTAATCTCCCGTATTATGACCGCTCAGCCGAAGCGAATGGACCGCTTTCGTGTGGAGGTGTCGCTCGTGTCTCGCGAGCATCATCACCATCATCACCGCCACCGCGATGCGAACAACAACGACTTGGATCACGCGCAGACAGCCGGCAGCTTCGAGCAGGCACCGACTGCTGGCAGCTTCGAGCACGCTGAGACGTCTGCCAGCTTTATACAAGACAACATGTCGCGCTCAGGGCAAATGAGCTTCTCAACGAAGCCGATTTATACCAAATCTTTCATGAACTATTTTTCGATCGGCTTCGACGCCGAGGTGGCCAGCTCGTTCGGCAGGTTCCGCGATGAGAACCCGGATGCCTGCACCTCGCGCACGGTGAACAAGATCTGGTACGGCTGCTTCGGCTGCCAGGCGATGGTGAAGTCGGACAACTTTCCCAAGAAGCGCGTCTCGCTCGTTGTGGACGACAAGGTGACGAAGGTGCCGAGTGGCATCAAAGCCCTCATCGTCGGCAACATGCTCACCTACGCCGGCGGCTCCCGGTTGTGGACCGACAACGAAAAGGACGAGCAGTACACCCCCATTAAGGTGGACGACCGGAAAGTGGAGATCACAGGGCTGACTGGGGTATGGCACCTTGTCGGCGTCGGCACCAAGACGCGTCAGGCGCTGAAGATTGGACAAGGCACGACCATCCAGCTGCGCATGCCGGCCAACTTTACAATGCAGTACGACGGCGAGCCGCTCGCCCCAGCTGGTAACAAGGACCAGGATATGATGATCATCATCAATCACGTGCGCCAATCCCTCGGTTGCGAGCTTCCGGAGGGCGTCATTTTGTCCGCAGATGACCCGGTGCCGCTGCACGCGGAGGAGGTGGTCGATCGTCGTCGATGAAGTCATTTAGAAAAGAAAATAAAATAAAACAACGAAAATCGCTATATGTATTTTTTTTCTTTCCTGTAGAACCTCAACGACCACCATTAACAAAAAAAAAAGTTTTAGTTAAGCATTTCTTCATAATTAGTTTCTTTTTTTTTCTTTCTCGTTGTCGTTGTTTTCTGTTTCTATTAATCTTTACTTTGTTGCCATTTTTCGATTGCTTTTTTTTTTTTTTCTTAATTGGTTGCCTTATTTCAGACACCTAGAATTATAACTTTTTTACGTATATAAAGATATATATTTCATTATTATAATTACCTTTGACCAAACAATAAGAAGAAAACAAAAAGTGCAAAATTTTGCATTCTAGTAGATGCCTTTCTTCTTCTCTCTCTCTCTTTCTTTTTTTTTTTTTCTGTACTTTATTTTATTCCCCGATGTAACTACCAATATATATACAAATTTTTTCTGTTTGCCTACTCAATACTTGTTTTATTTCCTTTTTCTTATGATAGCTCGTTTTTGCGTTAATGTTGCTTGCAGACATAAATTTATATTTCCACGTGTACCGTTCTTTTGTCAGGTAAAATAGTTAAAACTCTACAATGTTTTGAATGTGCAGATATAAAACAAAAAAATGACAGTAGTATACACATTTCTTTTACTCTCCTTTCTTTTCTCTCTTTCGCTCTTACCACAGTTTTCTCTTTTTTTTATTATTATTATTATTATACTAGCATACCTTGTTTTTCATAAATACAACAAGACCAACATTTGCATACATATGTGATGAACAAAAGAAAAAAACGCATCTATTTTTCCGAGCCCCATATGAGCGATAAACTTTTCTAAACACACTCTGATTTATGCATGACACTGCTTTTTCATCTCTGCTTTCTCACTTACTTACTTACTTACTAAAACATTTCATTGTCGCTTCCCGTGACGATGACCCTTGCTTTATAGATATTCATTTGGTTCTCGTTTTAACAACAAGTATATATAGGCGCCTTCATGCCTACGGCTTCGGTGTCCGTATATGATTTGTCACAAGGTACTTGCGTCGTTCACACTCTAACTTTTCTCCTGAACACACACATGTCTCTCCTTTCTTTTTTTTTTTTTTTTTGCAGTAGGTTTATTTATTAAGAGTAACCTTTTACCCCATTTTTTTTTTTACAAATAATTTTAAATAAATAAGGACAACTAGCCATGCAGACTCGTCATGTAGTAGACGGCTTTCGCCGTAGTATCGCCTTCCAACCTTTTAGTAGGCCCACCTCTCAGCTGCATCAGCAGCGATACCATAGCAACCCCCCTTCCTCCAATAGCTGGAACGGCGGCTACCCTCCGAACGCTAGCATGGAAAGTCAGCCTGGTGTGCCGCCGCCCTATAGCGGCCCCTATCCTGTCCCTCCTCCGAATTACACACCTGGCGGGCCCTCCCCATCTGCTGCGATGACGATGGGTACGAGTACCCGTGGCGGCAACGGCAAGATGCCCATGTACGAGTTCAACGGGAAGCAGTACCACTCCTATCATGATATGCTAGACGCCTACGAGGACCACTTGGAGAACTACCTGCGGCAGTCCACCGATGCGGTGCAAAAGATCAAGCACAAGGCGCACATGCTGCACCGGTTCGAAAAGGAAGGCCCCAAGTATATAAACCGCGAGTACGCACGCACGTTTATTCCGCTGATTGCGGTGCTGTGGTTTTATCTACTGGACCAGAACAATCGCGCCTGTGCGGAGATGGCGCATCGGCGCGTTAAGAACGAGGCACAACAGAAGCTGAAAACGAAATGGATTGAGGTGTAAAGCAGAAACTATCGAAAGAAGTGTATACACTTCTCACAGAAACTACTACGCGATTCCGCGTCTTGCCAACTGTCTACACGCATTAAACGCTTTCTGCGTGATTGAGATGCTCGATGATGAATACATATTTTACTTTGTCGTTTCTATATTAATAATAATTTTTTTCCTTCTCTTTTCGGCATTCACAACCATCCTGTTTGTTGCGCTTTTAATAGAGGTTTACAGATATTTCTTTTTTTTTTTTTCTTCATTAGATCATTATATATCGTAGATGGAGGCGCTAAGCAGCCGACCGATGCGATCGGTCTCGGCGATCATTTCCCGTCTTGAAGCCTGCGACCAGGAGGCGGTGGCAACGCACAAAGGCGTGCCCATTGCTGACATAGATGAATTAGCGTTTGATACTGAATTAGATCGTATCAACCGAGCCGCGGAGGAGAAGCGTGGCGCGTGTTTTTTTCCTGCCCTCTACACAAGAGGCACGAACCCTGCCGCGGACGAAGCCCTGTGCCACCTCCGGACTACAAGCAAGGCCTTCGAGCTGAATCTTCGCTTTCGCGAAATTGAAAAGCTGGACAACACACACGCCAAGCTGTGGGAGGTGCTAAGTGCCAACGGCAGAATACGTGTCACGCTCGCTGAGTTCAAGGAGGTGGTGAAGGAGGTGGACGCGTGGCGCCGAGCCCAGGACGGAGACGCACCTGAAGGCAGCAAGCCCAAGGAAGAAAAGGATATGGACGATCCGTCGCCTGCCTCTGAGCCGAGGGGCAAAAGCCCCGCGGTGCGGCAGCCTTCCAGCATCGTGAGCTCTGCCAGCCGCCGTCGCACAGGTAGTCAGAGTCTCTCCTGTGTCTCGCGTTTAGAGGCCAGCATCTCGCTCGTGGAGAGCCGCCGCCGGCCGGTAGGGCAGGTGCTGTATGCGAATACGGTTCCGCTGCCACGCGTGACGCTGCAGCTCTTTCTCACCTGCCCGCGCAACCCCATCTTTCCCGAGTACGTGGACACGACGTGCATTTACCAAAGCTTTGCCAAGAAGGTCTCGCTCGTGAAGTGCGAGGCGGAGCTCATCATGTGCGATGTCAACAACGATGGGCGCCTCGCCGAGGACGAGATGGAGCAGTACGTGAGCGACTTGGTGCCACGCATTGTGGCCCTGCGCGATGTCGCCGAGACGGTGCTGCCGTTTTACTGCTGCACTGCCACACGCCGCATCTTCTGGGATCTCGACCCGTACAGCCGCGGCGTCATCCGCATTGACGCGCTGCTGCAAAGCACTGTGATGGACGAGTGGGTGCGACTGCAGCTCATGACGGAGGACAACCCACAGAACTGGTTCGGCGGGTTTGTGACGCAGCAGCTCTACGACAAGTTCCTCATGCTGGACTCGCGCAACGAGGGCACGCTGAACGCGGATAACCTGAAGCGGTACAAGAAGGGCCTGCCCACCGTCTCGGACGACGGTCTCCCCATCGACGTGAGTCCGCTCAGCACGCTCTTCATTGACCGCTTTTTTGAAACCAACGTCATGATGCCCAACTCGGAGATGGACTACCGCAAATTTGTGGACTTTGTTATCGCGGTAGAAATGCTGCCCCAGTGCTCACGTCCGCACTTCTTCTGGAATATCTTAGACATGGAGGGTGTTGGCTACTTGACGCCGATGGTGGTCAACTGCTTCTATCGCGAGACCTACGCGAAGCTCATTTCGGCCGGCCTCGACGTACCGACGCGCGAAACCGTAGTGCAAGAGGTGTTTGACCTCATCCCGACAGCGGAGCCGCTTCGTATTACGAGGGAGGAGTTTCTGAATTGCCCACAGGCTGGCTTGTTTTCCGCGCTCATTATTGACTGTCTGTCCTTTTGGACGTATGAGAACAGGGAAGCAAGATGAAAAAAAAAAAAAAGTCCTTCTTTTTCCTTCGTGCAAAAAAATCAGTGTGTATGCAGAAGACACGTTCTTGCTCTTTTCTTGTCGCACCTTCCTGTTCATGTCCACTAATTTAAAACTATATTCCCTTCTTGCTCCACCTTCTCTTGCTGTTATTTCATTAACTTCATTTAAGCTAGCTTTTTAGTAGAAATTTTACTTCCAATACCAGAATGGATGGACGCGTCTTCTGTGAAGAGAAAGTAGCTCTGACGGTGAGCCCTTTAGAGCCGCGCGCAGTGGATGTAAACGTGAGCAAAAGTCCTCTAGAGATCTCAATGGTACCGTTGGAGAAAACATTAACGGTCTTCACAGAGAACTGTGGAGTGATGAAGAACTACGCGAGGGTTCGGCTATGCCAGACGTTCAGCACTGCCTCAGGAAAAAAGGAGCATATTTTTGTTAACTACAAGCTGCCTGAGGCGGACAACGACGATGTGAAAACAGCGGAAGTGTCCAAGAGGGCGCTGGGCCACTCTCTTCTACCGGTGCGCAAAGGGTTTCTGCAGGTGAGGCCACCTACTGCGTCCAGCCCTACCACCACCTTCGCCCTAGCAGAAGAGGCGTGGATGCTTGACTCCGCTCGCCCAGAAGCCGCTCCCGCCACTACGTGCGAGGCAGTCCAATTCGTCGACTTGGCGCCACTGATTGTGAATCAGGTCCCGGGAGCGGGTCTGGTGCTGCGCGAGGCTAAAGGTAAAATAATATACGTGCCACAGCTGTACCAACTGTACGAGAGGACTCAGGAGAGTGCCCCAAGTGGTGAAAAGGGCACATGCCTTGCAAAAAAGTCGTACTTGACTGCATTTGTCGTTCCTCGAGGGATGGAAATCAATAGCAAGACATTCAACTTGTCATTCCTCTGCAAGATGGGAACTGTGGAACGCTCCCCTGTCAAGAGAAGTCGTGAATAGTATGGTGTGAAGAAGGAAAGGGCTGCTCAATGATGTTGTTTTATTATTATTATTATTATTATTAAAGAAGAAGGAGAAAAAAAGTAATGGTAACCCCAAAGTTACATTAAAAAAAAAAAATTAAATCATGTGTACACACTGACATTATGTTGTTCTATTATTATCGATGAAACTTACCTTCTGCACTCTTTCCTTTCTTTCTTTCTTTTTTTTTCTACATGCGTGTTGCATTCGCAAAGTAATTTGAAACATTTAATCACTATAGAAGAGTTTACCTTTTTTAATTTATTATTTTTTTATTGTTATTTGAGCGCATCAAAAGTATAATACATTCACGATGAAAATCACAGCTTTGCTGTTAAAGCAAAACCCATTGTTTCGTGTCCTTGCCTTTCTCGATAACACGAACGTCCAGGAGTTTATTTTGGAAACGGAAGTCAGCCCTAAAGGCGAGTTCCATCACGCGGCTCGTTTATTTGACAAGGACGCCACAGCCGTGGGCACCATTCTACACTACAGCGTCGACGCCTTTCGCGACAATATCGAGCGTGTTTTTGAAAATGAGGAAGAAAAGAAAGCGGTCCTTAGTATCATGACAGCGAACGTCTCCCCATCAGCCTCATCCGATGCACCACGTGGCCTCGCCGTGCTGGAGCAAGCGACACCGATGCCCGCGGAAGCACCGCCACCGGTGATGCGGTGGGAAGAGAAGATATGCTGTCCGTCGTCTTTTGCCGAGTTCGTCAGCCTGATTGAGAGTGCCTTCCCCTTGTTTGTGAACATGCGCCTGCTGGAGGTGCTGCAAATTGACGTCACGCAGTGCGGGTCGCCGTTTCCCTTAACAGAGCAGTTCCTCATCGATGGCATTGATCGCTGGTTCAGCGCCCTGAGCTCGGCCGAGGCAGACCGCATCACCCTGGCATGTGGGGTGCAGCCGAGTGTGCTGGAGGCGCTCAAGAATACATCCTCCACGTCGACTCCCGACCCGATACTAAACTTTCTCATTGACATCATCTTCCCCACCAAGGAAATGTTAAGCAGCACCGAAGGCAACGAGCAGGTGATGGACTGGCTCCTGGAGTCCTACATGCGCAACAGAGAGATGGTGGATGTGGAGGCAGAGCCGTCCGCTGACGACGAGGAACAAGAGGCGGAGGAGCCCGAACGCAAGAAGGTGAAAGTTGTCCAAGAGGACAAGGGTCTGGAGGGGTGGACCCCTTCGCAGGACGAAGTTGTTCTGACTGCGGAGAATATCGACTATTACATGAAGGAAAAGCCAGCTTTGGTGCCGCGCAACATTGTGCTTGAGCGGCGCCGGTCGTGGATGGACCCCACCATCACTGAAGAGGAGCTTCAGCACCATTATACCGCCAAGGAGTTGAAGAAAATTGTGGAGGAGGTTGCTGCGCAAGAAGGGAACCCACCACCGGTTTCTGCCGCGCTCCGCCAGAAGGCTTCCCGGGCGAAGAAGAAGGACCAGTTTATTCAATTGATTTTAGAGATGCACAAGGAGGAGATGCAGGATGTCAATCTGACAAAGTAGATGTCTCTCTCTCTCTCTTTGTTGTGATGGCAATGGTTCGTTTGTGAATGTACTCCTTATTTACTGTTACCAATATATCCTGTAAACTATACAACAATTCTTACATGTAACGCGCAGTGCTGCGGTACTTCTCACGAAAAATAATTTAAATTATTTACAAGTGTCTTCAAAACAGATGCAATCACTATTCTTCTTATCAAAGGTATAGCTTGCATTATGGTCATTTTCTCTTCTACCATTCTTTTTAGCCATGTCTTTAACTAGCTTTTATGCATGTACATTTAGATCCCACGCAGCCGTGCTCCCCACACTCCGACAAATTAGCAACGACTTGGTATGCCCTCCAGTTGGCGTAGCATTGGTTTCCTCCAGTTGTCGTTACTTTAGCGCCTGTAGGCACCTGCACAGTAAACCTAGTAGACAATTTATGGCACCTATTCACACGGCCGTAGACGGCGTGTCGACGGCCAGTTCTACAGGTTTTCCTTGTGAAGAAGGACAGCAGGCAGGGGCAAAGGCAATCACCAACACCACCACCGCCACCACCTCCGGTTCCCTATGGAGCAACGAGCGAATTGAACAGTTCCTGTATTCGCGGCGGTCCTTAATCCGCGTGGAGGGCACGAACCGTCCTTTGCGCGCCCCAGAGACGCAGGGTTCGCCTGAAGGTGCTCCTTCTGAAGCTGAGGTGACGGAGGCGCGGCACTTGGCGGAGTATCTCACCTCGTCCCCACCACGGCAAGACGACTGGATGATCGATACATTTCTTCTCTGTTTTCAGTACGAGTTGTACGATTGCTGTTGTGAGCTCTTCTTTCACCATGCAACGCACAGAGCCCAACTGAGGACGCTGCCTTCTCCCTCTCGCACTAGCACCAGTGACAGAGAGATGTTGTTTGGCCTGGCGATCGACGCTGCGGGGCGGGCGAACGAAGTGCCCTCGCTGTGGCGCTGCTACCGCTTTGCGATGGCACTGCAGGAGGAAGCTGCGGAAGAAATCGCCAGAACAACGTTCAACATGCCATCTGCCGGGTCGTCGGTGTTAACCCCTGTAACGGTGCACCTCTGCAATCTATACTGGCATTGCATACGGCTATCCTTTTCTACTGAAGTGAAGGTGCGTCAGAGCGATTTGACCACTCTTACGGCGCAAGTGCTGGCAGCGTTGCACGTACGTGAAGGCGCCGCGACGCGCCTAGCGCATTTCATGAAGGAGTCGCAGCACCATTACCAGTATAGTGACGGTGAACGCAATAAGCGGGCTGCCCTTTGCCTACAACTTTTCCAGCACTGGAGCGAGACACTGGGGTCACCGCAGCAGCAGCAGCAGCAGCAGCGCTTGCGTGACTGGCTGGACGTGGCGGTATTGCACCACATTGTGCGGACAGCGGTCAGCAGCAATCGCTTCGATTTGGTAGAATACCTGACGCTCTACGTGGATATGCTCCTCCTCGTACCTGCGGCACCTATGGGTACTACTACCGAGGAAGCATCGGAAACAATCTTCACGACGCGCAAAAGAGAATGGGACGGCGTCATTCTCACTGTGCTGCGCTACTTTTCGCTCTCGCGGCAGACGGCGCGTGCGGTGCAGTGGCTGCGGCGCCTACGCCAGCAACACCCGGGCTACCGTCCCAGCACGCCGGTGTGCGTCGCCGTCGCGCGGGCCGCCGCCAACGCACAGGACGTCGAGCTGTCCACCTGGTGTCTGGAGACCCTCCTCGCGGACCAGCCGACGATGCCGAGCGCGCGGGATTGGTTCGACTGCATTTGCGCCGTCGCACGCAGTGGTCTGCCCAACTACAAGCAGGTGCTACAATCGCTACTCGAGAATGACCTGCTGCGACTTAGCCCGGAGGAGCTGCTCTACGTCAACCTGCTCCACTGTAGGCGCAGCTGCACATGGCGCGAGGAGCTGGAGTCGCTGCTGGGCGAGAGCGTGCCTTTGAATGGAGACAGTATGACGGTGTCACCCGAACAGCACGTGCCACCGAACAGTGAGGCGCTGGCGCCCACCGAGTTGCTCTCTTCTCGAAACATTCACATGGCGCTCTTGATTCTGCACGAGATGGAGCATCCGCACTTTATGCGATACTACCGGTACTTTCTGCACCTCACCGCCTGGCGCGCGACACTGGAGGAGCGCGCCAAGTGGTGCATCTTCGCCGTCGTGTGGGCCACCACGCAGATGAGTCACCTGCGCAACGACGACGTCTACTTCATTCTGCAGGAGTACGGTCAACTGCTGTCGCACCTGGCGCGCTCGCCCAGGGAGGACGGCGGCCGCCCTGCCGTGCTGCCCCGCACCGCACATAGTCTGCAGATGAAGTGGTCGGCGCTGTACGCGCAGCACCCGGAGTGGTGGTGGAAGAAGCTCATTCGCAAAAATGAGGCGGTCGTACGTGCGCGGAGCAACAGTGGACGAGAGTCCCATCCGCCAGTAGACCTTCGGTCCGCGGTACGACCCAAGCAAGGCACGTCAGCGGCATTTACAGCACGCTTTCTGAAGCGAAAGCAGCGAGTGCAGCTCAACGTGGCATCACTCTTCTTGTTCGATGGGGTTACTGAAAGAGCTTTTCACCACGGCGACATCAGTGAAGTCCACAAAAGAGATGTGTGGTCCTCATGCTTTCGCAATAAAATAAAGTGACGACCTTCCGTTCTCCTTTTGTTAGCTCAACTTGTTGTGGACACGTCGTTTGTATTTTATAATCACAGTATTACTATCTATACTAAACAGTTAAAAAAAAAAAAAAAGT
>AUXN01000562.1:0-10128 GCA_000482125.1 Strigomonas galati
GTAATTGTTTATTTGTTTTCTTTTTTTTTTTTTTTTTTTAATTTGTGTCTTTTTTCTCTTTTCTTTTCTGTTTTATCTCGCGTGTGTATGCGTGGCGGAAATAACCCGGTTTACTACAACAAGAGTATCCGTCTCGTTACTTCCTGTCGAGTTTATCTTTTGTCGTTGATTTCATCACAAATCTATCTACCTATATATATATACACACAATTTTTCTGGACTTGTTAGCAATCTTGTTTTTGCGAACCGTTATAGTTTTTTTCTTTCTAACTCTCCAGACATCGTCCCAAATTTTTACATTGTCACCTTTTTTTTTTTTCCTTTTTGAATCAGAGTATTCTGTTTGGTTGATTCTGTTCCACACTTTGAGTTTCTGCGACAGAATTTGCATGATTAATGTTTTCTGGTTGGTGTGTACGCGCACATGTATTGCTTTTTTCTTACCACTTTGTTTCACTTCTTTTGTGTGGAAAGTTGTTCAACACTTCATTTTATTTTATTTTCATCACTCTGTTTTCAGCATCTTTGTAGATTTTAACTCTTTTCCGCATTTGCATTGTTGTCTGAATGCCTGTTTACGTTTCTTGTCAACAGATTATGTATCCTTTGCTTCCTGGCACTTTTTGTCATCCACATAATATATATATATGAACCGCCCTCTTGCTTCTCTCCTTCTTTCTTTCACTATGTTTTAGAAACTGAGTACTTCGACCTTCATAAATCCTTGTTGAACAATAAACCCGTCTCTTTTTTTTTTTTTCTTCTTTTCTAACTCTCTTTCACCACTACAAAGATGCTTAAAGGTTGCATGTACGTGTGCGGTCCCTTCACCTTCGTGGCCTCCATCCTGCTCTTCATCCTCATGGGCATGCTGCAGCACGGAAGCTGGACCTTCACTGTGCTGGCCGCGAAGAACGAGTGGGAGACGGAGGCCAAGGCGCGCTGCTGCCGCAACGCCGCCATCTTCTACTTGGTCGTCTCGCTCATTCTCATCTTCATGTCGCTTATCGACAGCTTCCTCTTTGACTTCGGCGACCTGCAGAAGGAGTTCGAGGCGAGCCGCCGCTACCGCACCTTCCCCTCACTCCGTCGTGTCTTCTGGAAGAAGCGCGAGGAGCGTCGCAAGCAGTCCCAGTTCTACGAGCAGCAGCGCAGCATCCGCCGCAGCCGCCGCCTTAACCCCAAGGCCATGCCGGTCGCCACCACCACCACGGAGTACAGCGCCGCCCTCGCAGCCGGCTCAGAGGCGTCCTCCGTGGCCACGTCCCCACAGGCCGGGGGCTCGCCCCACGAGCGCGAGGGCGCGGCGCAGGAGATGGAGATGACGCGCGGCCGCAGCCGCCGCTTCCTGGTCGGGTGCAACGGACGTCGTGATAGAGAGTGAGAGCCAGGCACCGCTGCGGGAGGTGACGAGTATCTTGCAGGGTAGCTGGTCCAACAGGCCGCCGCTGCTGGGCGCGACCGCCACCGCCCCTGTGGCGCGGACAGTAGTCCTTGCTCCTGATTTTAACGTCCAAGAGACCCAGGACACCACGGATAGTCACGGCACGACTACGGGTTTGATTTAATCGTTTGTGTGTTTGTTTGTTGAACCTTCATTAACATTGCTACCGAAGAAGAAAAAATATAAACATTATTAAATAAAGAAAGTAAAACGGTATACTTAAAACATTAGTGTACGTTTTGCTTAATGAATATAATTCATTGTGTTACGGATTGCATAATAGCAACAATATTCTACATAAAAATCGGGCAAAACAAAAACAGCAAATAACTTTTGTTTTTTAAGGATACCTTTACCTTTCCGTTGTATGCCTTTTCAATATGTTGTAAAAGAAAAGTAAAACTTTTTTCTTCCCCTTTCTCTCTTTTCTTCCAGTGCTTAGGTTTAGGAATAAAACACATACGTCCATAAACACATTTTCTTTTTTATTCTTAAACATCATACCGTTTTAAACAAAGTAACCAAAACGTCGTTTTAGTTATTTTCATTGATTTTAAGTAAACGATTTAATTGTTGTCTCTCTCCTTTTGGAAAAACCATATCCTCTCTCTATATATTTTTATTTATTGCATTATTTAGCTTTTCAACTATACCAAAACAAATTTATTACTACTAGAATCTCGTTTTGTCTTTGTGCTGTACATATGGCAAGATCTAGCGTCTCGATAGTGTCGCTGTGCCTCGCGCTCAACCTCACTTGTAGCATGGTGCTCTACCTCTTTGGCTTCATGATCGATCAGACCATTCCGTGCGACACCTTCCGCATCGTCGCCACGAAGCACGACTGGAACGTGAAGGAAAAGAGCCGGTGCTGCCGCAATGCCGCGCGGTTCTACTTGATTGTGTTTCATGTGTTCATAGCGGTCCGTGTGTACCAGGTACGCACGCAACGAAAACGAGGCGGGATGGTGCCGCTCACAAGCAGCCCACCGCCGCCCGGCCTATGGGCGCGGATCGGCCTGTGCTGCACACGGCTGATGTCCTACACGTCCTACATACGACGGCTCGCCACGTTCCGCTACTCGAGGTATACGAACCTTCGTGGCGGTGCGGCAGGCGCACCAGGGCCCACCGAAAACGAACTTTACCCTGTCTCTCCGACCAGCCCCGCCTTCAGTGGGGGCGTGAATGTGCCTGCAGGCGACCGGGCCAAGGTAGAGTTTGATGCCTCTGTGCGCCCCAAGCTACACGGCAGAGCCTCACCCTTTGGCGCACTGCCCCGCATGCGCAGCAATGACGCGACAGCCTTGAGCGCGTCGGCTCGGTCAGTTTCTAGTGCGGTCACGAGCAACCGTGGGAGTGCGCGGTCGTCGCCGGCGTATGATGAGGCTGGGAGGCTGCGTGACCTTGGGCATCGGTATGTGGGCTCCCCCATCAACAACCAAGGTGGCGTGAACTTTCCTAGTGGCAGGAAGCGTAGCAACAGTGACGCGGTGACGCTACGGAGTAAAGCCGCAAATGTCTGAATGAAGAGGAGGGAAAGTAAGAAAAGATTGTACATTTTTTGATGATCATCACTTTTTTGCGTGTCATTAAAAAAAAAAATCTTCCTTACACAAGAAATTCATCCCCATTGATTTTATGTGTTACTTTTTATTATTGCCGTAATAATGTTTCTTTTGTATATGACACCCGATCATAATTACCCTCGATCCCTTTTCTCTTCTTCTTTTTAAAAAGTACGACAAAAAAAAAAAAAAAAAACTTTTTTTTTTCTAAATAATTAACACTTTGAAAAAGCTATATTAGCGCATATCAATACACACATATATATAAATTATTGCATTCAACTAGTAAATTTGTACTTATAATAGATTGTTTCATTCTCCTCTTCTCCGTATATGATGCCGTCAGAGGAACATTATGTCTCCTTCGCCGAACGTAGACGCCTGCGCCGCATACAAGAGGCTAACGAGCGGCGCGACCGCCAATTCGGGGAGCGCTACAACATGAGCGCCACGTTCTTTGCCTCCTCCCCCTCTCACTTAGTGCCGACCTTGTACTACACGCCAGACCGTGTGTCGACCCGCTCCGTCTCTCCCCCGTCGACAGACAAGCGTCCATCACCCCACGCACACCAGCATGCGCCGCAATACGTTGAAGTGGCATCGTCCCAGCACCAGAGAGTGTCGCCGACGCCGACCAAGGCCGTTAGCTTTGTGGACCACTCCCCACCGGCCGCTACGACGCCTGTGCCAACACACGCACGTCACACTCCCGCACGGCACTCACCACCGCCGCGACACACAAAGAGCCTCTTTCACCGCGAAGAAGAGACTGAAGCCACAGCTGTGGTAGGAAGGGTGACAACGCATGTAGATCCTCATCACCATGTGGAGTACGAGGGCGCGGACAGCCCACCGCAGCGCGGTCGCACCAAATCCCCACGGCGCGCTTCACTGGAGCGGCAGCCGCAGATGCGCACACCACCTACTGTTGGACGCCAGTCGCCGACGAGCAAGCAGCGGAAAGCAAGCGCAACCAGAAGAGAGCGGCCGCCCGTTGAGCCCAATGCAGCAGCGCGGCGACCGCTGGTGATGAGAGAGAGGGGCGCATCTTTAACAGACTCTATCAACCCACGCAAAGCCGCCCCACAGCCGCAGCCGCGACCCAACCGTTCCACTAGCCGCCGCACGCGCAGCCTCATGAATGCCACGTCGTCGCCGGTGCGCACGTCCTCCGTGACCACAACTTCCACAGCAGCAGCAGCAGCAGCACCAGCAGTGACACCTATGCGCGTAGATAAAACCAGCGGCACTGCCTCACCCATTGCGCACGCGCTAGAGTCCCAGTGGGTGCTGTTACAGCAACAACTCTGCACGCCGGAAGGTACCTACCCCACGCTTAGTGCCACGGAGCAAGAAAAGAGTCTGTTGCTTGTGCTGAGCCGACTGCCAGAGGAGGTCGAAGCCATTCTGCAGGACGCTGGTGGCTGTCTGCCGTATCTCTTTGCCTTCGCGGTCGCGCCCGTGCCGACACGCCGCACGCAGGCGGTCGCGATGGCGGCACTGCAGGCGGCCGTGACGACCATGTGCGCGACGTGGCCGAAAGAGGCGGCGACAAGCTTCCTGGAGGAGTTCTTTCTCGGCTCGCATCACGCCCTGCAGGCGCTAGAGGCAGCCCTCACAAGCCTCCTCTCCTCTGCGGCTGCTCCGACTGAGCCCGAGGTTGCCGAGGGAATCGAGCGAAGGTCTATTCTCTCTCTGCGGGCCTGCTCGCTGGACCTACTCGCTCTTGTTGTGCGCCGCTCGGCCGCTGTGGCGACCATGCTGCTTACGCGGCCCGCCTACATTCACATGCTGCTCCAGCTGCTGCCGCAGATTGAAACAAGCGACCATGAGGTGTGCAGCATTGCGGCGACGCTGCACCACTGCCTGTGCACGGTGCAGGACGCGGCGGAGGTGCTGGTGGCCTATCACGCCCACCACGAGGTGCTCCGTGCGCTGCAGCTGGCGTTGTCGCTCTCGTACAACGGGACGGGAGAGCTGCAGGCCCACAGTTCCGTCACGGCTGTGTGCACTTTTGTGCAGATCCTCCTCTTGCTGACACCGTGCCGCGCCGCCTTTGCTCTGCTCTACCGTGAGGACCATCTCTGTACGTTGTTACGGGAGCTGCTCACGATGCCGTGGGGCGACGTGGTCGAGCTCAGTTGCCTCTGGCTCTTCAAGCTACTCGAGTGCCAGCCTACAGAGGAGGGACCAGCGCTCGTGCGGCGCCTGCTGCACCGAGTTGAGCTCGCGCCCATCCTCACCAATACGTTTCTGTGGAAGGACCGGGTGCCGCAAGGGCTTGCGGCCGCCATGTGCTGGCGTCAGATGATGCTCTGCGAGCCTGCAGCCACCGGCGCTGCGTTTGCGCAAGACGCCGGCATTGTGATGGCCTTTTTGCACATAGTGTTGACGTACCCAGTGCAGGAGCTCGCCTTACCTAATGGAGATGCCAAATATACTAATGGCGGCGAGGTGAATATACAAGCAAGCATGCTCGTACTGGAGGTGCTGCACAGCTTTGCGCTGTGTGAGGCCCTCAGCACGCCAGAGGTGCGTGCGTGCCTGCGGCTGCTCCTGCAGGACCAGCTGTCACCCACCACCATCCAACAGATACGCGCCAACATAAAAGCAGCGTTGCACCTCGTCGGCGAGACGTACTACACGGACTACCCTGTTGTGGCCGTTGAGAAGGACCGTTTCGTACGGTCCCGTCGCTCATCCCAGGCGAGAAGCGATGCTGAACAGAGTCGTAGTGGTAGTAGTGAAAGCGACGAGACGGAGAGTGAGACAGGTGGAGAAGAGAACGATGAGGAGGAAATCATCTACACAAGTGTGCAGTGGCGGCGGCTTATTCGCCGTGCTCTCTACGCCTTGTTTCCACCGCAACCACTCACCACGAAGGTGAGCAGCACAACGTCTCGTCTCGAAGAGGTCCAGCGGAACAAAAAGGTCCTGCTGGCGCGCCAGCTCCAGCTCTCACAGTCCCGCATGGCAGCGAAGGATGTGGTCCACGGACTGCCCTCTGTGCGTCTGGGCTCTCTCCCGCCTCCGTTTGTGCAAACCCCTGCCTCTATCCGCTATCTGCACGGCGAAGAAGGCGAAAAAGCCCTGCTTCTCTCGAGGGGAAGCTTGTCCGAAACGCTGCCGCCGCAGCAGCAACGGTCCATCTCTCCATCTCTGCTGCAAGGCAAGATGACCTTACGCGAGAAGTCGCTGCCGTACGCGCCGGCCTATCTGCAGCTGTCCGTCGTGCGACGTGTGCAGCTGCTGGGTGCGAGCATGCATCACGAGACGGTGCAGTGCATTCTGCAGCTTGCGTTGCATTACTTGCACTCTACACTCGCCCCAGCGTCAGTGGTAGAGGAGCAGCAAAAGCAAAAGGCGGGTGGTGGTGGCGGCCGTCGTGTATACGCAGAGAACCGCGCTAAGGCGAAGGAAGCGGCTGCCAGTCACACCAACAGTGTCTGCAGCAGCCGTCACAGCAACTTCTCTCAGCTTACAAGACCCGAGAAGGAGAAGAACCCGTGGGCGCCCGTGACGCAGGTCTTTTATGACGGGCGCCGCTGGGCCGTGTCGGATCTCCAGGAGAAGGACGTGCTACTCTTCTATGTGCGCTTCGAGTTTATTCTCGACGAGCTCCCCGAGGCGATCGAAGCGGTGGAGGGCCACTTGCTGTGGCTGCACAGTCAGCTGCAAATACAGCCGACACGACGCTCGCAACGCCGTCTGGTGCTTAACGACCTCTACATGAACGTGTACCCGAAAATTCACTTTATGCTGCAGTATATTCAGTCGCAGATGAGTGAGCGGGCTGTGTTACAGCTCCTGCACGACTATGACGGCGGCGTGCTGAGCTCGGGGAACTTTTTGGGCGTGTACGAGGCCGTCGGAACGTTGTGCCAGGATTAGCCATCACACAAACACAGAACAACAACAATAACAATAACAATAACAATAACAATAACAACAATAAAACAAAGTAATGCCTCGTGGCAATGTAAGTATTAACGCTTGTACATTAGTAATTCAATAGATAGATTCCTATTTGACGATTAAAATTGTCTAGAATATTTTTTTTTTGTTCTTTGGTATGTTCCAGTTTGCTGTGTAGATTTTCCTCTTTCTGAATGATTTTGCCATTATCCTTTTTGAAACTAAACTGTGCGTCTCTCCTTTCTTTCCCTCTTTTTCTACGGCTAGTAAAACCCTACATTTCTAGGTGTAAACAAAAAACTAATAATTAGGAACATGAAACCTCAGCAGCGCGTCGATGCTCTGGACTCTCGCAATCTGCAATCGAAAGCGTTAGACCGATGGGAGCACCAGCAGCGTGCGTGGGCCAAGATGCAGGACCACCTCACCCGCCGTCGCAGCCTGCAGCAGGACCAGCCGTCGGGCACCACCGCGGGCGGCAGCACTTCTGCCCCAACGGCAAACAACTTTATGCACTCTGCCTCGCTCTACCGAGAGAAGAAGGAAGACATGGGCATCATCGCGTCCTCCGTCCCGCGCACCGTGGTGAACCCGTTTAATGGATGGCAGAGCGGCCTGCGGCACACCGGTGACCGCACCGGCACCCTCTATGTGCAACTCGGCAAGTCCTGCCTCTACAGCAGCGAGCGGGACCCCACTTTGATGGACGACGACCACCGCGCCTACACCCGCATCGTCACGGCGGATAGCGCCGCCCATGGCAAGGGGCTGTCGGAGAGCCACCGCCACACGGCACGAGAGCTCGCGCGGGACACCTTCCGCGAGTCGGCAGCAGCCGGCCCCAAAAAGAAGCAGCAGACCACCACCACCACTACAACAGCAGTGGGTGCGGACGGCACCCACAAGAGCAAGAGCCTCATGAGCACCTACGGCAGAAAAGAGGACAACGAGGTGCTGAGCGGCGACCTGGAAGAGGCGGACTACTACCGCGAGCAGCTAGAGGCGTACGCGCCCTACGTGCAAAACCGCTTCTCGCATTTTATGCTGCCCCGCGCTTTCTTGGAGGTCGAGGGCAGCGGCCTGCGTGCGCGTCGGCCCAACACGGCGGAGCGGAACGCCTTGGCGGCGGGCGCTGCTCCAGAGCCCGTGGCTTTTTACCCCCCACCAGAGCGTGTGTGCCTGCCCGCCTCGCGACCTACCACCGCAGATGGCAATCGCAACCACCAACACGTCGCACGCACCCTCGCCATCGACGAGGACGGCGAGACGGACGAGACCTACCTGGAGAACGACGACGACGAGGACGACGACGAAAGTGGTGAGCATACCATGGATGTGGACGGTGTGCCATCCCATCCGCACGAGCGCCGTGGGAGCCGTCGCGGCCCCACGATTGAGCTCTCGACGCGCCAGATCTTCTTTCGCTCGCGAGAAGGCGAGCTGGTCCATGGCACCCTGCGTGTGCGCAACACGGGGTCCGTCACGGTGTACTACACCTGGAACGAGGTGGACCTGGTGGAGGAGCGCACAGCGGAGGAAGAGGCTCGCGAGCGTGTCGGCGGCGAGGACGCCGATGCCGACGGCGCCACCGCCCACCCACCAGGGGAAACCATCCACGGCATGGCCAAGCTGGCCAAGGCCAGCCGCAACTACTTCTACCTCGCGAACCCGCTCAACGGCGTCTTCCTGCCTGGAGAAGAGGAGATCTTTAGCTTCTCTGCGCGCGCCCCACGTCCGGGCTACTTTAAGCAGTCTCTCCAGCTGCTCACCGTGCCCACTGTGGACGGCGGGGAGCGGATAGTGGTGGAGCTTGTGGCGCTGGTGGAGGCCCCTGGGCAGCACGCCGCGGTTGTCGCGCAGCCTGTGGCTACGGCCATGCAGGTGCACGCTACCCAGGTGGTGGCCCAGCGCGTCGTGAGTGAGGCGCTCGACAACCCTCTGCCATACGAGGAGGCGCAACTGAACAGCGAGGTGGAGGCGGCCAAGGCGCGGCGGGAGGCGCCGGCCAAGGCCCTGGAGCACCGTCACGCCGCAGAGCGCGAGGCGTGGGGTCTAGAGAACACCTTCACCTTCGACGGCTTGCCGTACAACCGCGAAGTATACGCCGCACTCGATGCGCTCTACGAAAATGTCAAGGCGGCCGTCGAAGAGCTGGGTGGACGACAGAGTGTGCGGCCGTGGGCGGGCGGCCTGCTCTGGCTGCTGCACGACATCTTTCTCCTGCGCGATGGTCCTACACGGAACGTTGTGTACGACGGCTTCGTTGTTCTTTTGCGCGCGGCGCGTGTCTCAACCGATGAGCGGGAGCCGCTGCAGGCTCTGCTGCACCGCGCGGCAGTGGAGCTCGCCCAGCACCTGGAGGACCGCCAGACGGCCCATCTGCGCGAGGAGCTGCAGATGACGCAGCTGCTGCGCGAGCCGGAGGCGCTGCCGGCAGCCGTGGTGGCCGTAGTGTCCAAGAAGAGCGTCCGCCCTACATCGAGCGGTGGCCCAGCGTCCGGCAAAGGTGCCAAGGGCGCGGCAGATAAAGGTGGAGCGACGGGTGGCCCGCCGTCGGCACCAGAGGTCGGCACGTGGCGTCAGAACCGCAAGGACGCCCTCGCGGCGCTGCGACCGGCCGAGCGCGAGGCCCTAGAAGCAGAGCTGGAGGTGCTGCTGCACGTGCGCCGTGAGGCCCTCGCGGCGACACGCGAGCAGACGGCGGGTGCGTTAGAGGAGCAGTTTCGGCGCGCCCTCTCGGTGGCGCGGCTGCCGCTCGTGGATGTCGTGTCTGCCTATCGCGCAGAGGAGCTGCACCTCATCCAGACCAACGATGAGATTGACGTGGATGCCAACACAGACATTGTCCCGACACGTTCTGTCAAGAAGAAGTAATAGAACAGAGCAACACACGTCGCAGAAAGCTGTTTGGCCTCCATGCACATGTAAAATGTAATATAAAAAAGAAAAAGCAATTGTAGTGAATGTAAATACGCTGTATCCTTATACGTGTTCAATAAAAGGAAGAACACACTCAGCATAAATATATATATATATATATATATATACATGGACGAGGAAAAAAAAACTGTTAAATAACAAATTTCTTTTTGAATATCTTATTGTACTCATTGTTATCCTTCTGCTACATATATTTGATGCTCTTCTTCCTGTGCTCGTTTTCTTTTAAGTAGTCTCAAAAAACTTCTTTCCTTTACTACC
>AUXN01000563.1:0-10124 GCA_000482125.1 Strigomonas galati
GTAGGCCCGATTTGCTTTGTACTCGTTGCGGCTGTCGTAGTTTTCGTTGTCCTTTACTACCATCGCAAGAAGAAGGAGGAAACGGATTCAGACGCGTTGACAAGTGAGAGCAGTAGTAACGGCGAGGACAGCGACGAAAGCGTAGACAGCGGAGACAGTGGCGACGTTTCTCCCGTTGCCGCAACCGCTGGCAAGTCCGTACCGAGCAGCTTCCGAAGCCAAAAGTCAAACGTCAACGCCAACCCCTTGGGGCCACAACCGGTCGAGCAAGACCGGGTGCAGGAGATGCGGCTCTCACGTAGTCACAGCGGTTCCATCCCACGGGTGTCACGGCGCACTTCTAGTTTGGTTCGTTTTGTCGGCATCGATGCGAATGATCGAGCGACAGCTGGCAACAGGACGCAAAAATAATACCACTGCATGCGTGCAAGCATTTTTCTGGTGGATGCCGGTCTCGTCATTCTCACCTTTTTTTTTTTCCCTTTTCTAATTTTATTTTTACTTTCACTGTGCCTTTTTTTTTCCCTTCGCTCAAAAATGTTTTTTGTTTATATATTTATTAGTTTTATTGTTGATTTTATCCTTTTTCCCTGTGTTTGATGAAGACTGTCGTGCTAAACGTTCAAGTCATGTGCATTGTTTTTCCTCATTATATATTACTTTTGTTATTTTTGTTGTTTTTATTCTTTTTTTATTCTTTTACATTCACGCAGGTAAGTTCATAAACAAAAAATATATACAAATTGTGTAAAGCAAAATACAGATGATAATGACAGTAATAATTCCCCCTATTCTCATGATGTAGAACGACAAACCACCTAATGTACATACTCATCACTGCATTTATGATCTGTAAACGTATATAACACTCCTTTCTTTTTTTCTTTTTGCTGTGTTTCTTCATTTTTTCTCTGAAATGTAATCAATACGACTAGTAAAAAAACAATAATAATCTCTTCTTGCTTCATATGTATCACTCGTCCACCAATGTTGTTATATATTATACAAACAGAATTTCATGTTTATATGACACTTGCTTACGATAGTTAGTGATTTTATATATTTTCTTTTCTAAACTTCTTTTTTTCACCCTTTTGTACTGGAAAGTGCAGCAATTAAAACAACGCTTTCATCATTTTACTCTTTATCGATAACAGTTTGAAATTTAAAAATCTGACATGCGCAGATCATTCCCCCCCCCCTATTTACACCTCTCATGCTACTTGCCAATCCACGTTCCTCATCATCTTCCTTGCTTCTCATCAACTAGATTTTTTTTTTTTTTTTGCGGTAAACTACTAAGAACTTTTATAAGCCAATATTTTCAGTTTGCACCGCTAAAGCGTGCAGCATATTGAAATACAATCGAATACATCTACAAACGAACTTAAACTGCAATAATATTAATAATAATAATAAAAGTGAAAACGGGAGTCAAGACAAGAGCCAGTGCACGTTCAAAATGCGGTCTCAACCGGCGTTTTTTTCACGGATACAATGCATTGTCCTTGTTGTCTGTTTGACGTTCACAGCTCCAAGCAGTGGTGCTACAGCGATTTCGATCACAGGCAGCTTCACTGTAGCGAACCAGGTGATCGATGGCTCTGTGTACAACGTGAACACCATGACCACGTCCTCCAGCGCCTCCATCAATTACATCACGGAGTGTACGCTAGCAGGAGAGGGTGTCACTTTCAGCGGCTTCAGCAGCTCGGTCTCCAGCAACGCCATCCCCGTCTTCAACCTGACCATGGCGAAGACGACGGTGACCAACGCTACGATAGCCATCACGGGGTACTACCCGCCGCACTCGACCTTGATGGTCTCGTACACGACTGCGACGATGCACGACACGACGCCGCTGTTTGACTTTCGCGGCCTTGTCCTGCAGAACTATGCCTTGATCTACATGACGGACACGGCGGCGGTGTGGAACGAAGAGGGTGACGGCGGCGATGTGCTGGTGCTGGGTGGATCTGTGCAGCAACTTTTTCAGACGTATAGCGGCTTCTCACTCTACAACACTCACGCGACGTACGCTGCGCACATCCTGCACCAGGTGTTGCCCATTTGCACGTACTCCCTCCAGTACTGCCTGGATGTGTACAACGGTCTCATCGCTGTGGACGTCGCAACGTGCGAGAACTGCAAAGGCGAGTTCCTGCGCAGTGAGCAGTCGGGCCACTTTTTTTCTGCATCAAACGGAGGCGTCGTGCGCATAACCAACTGTACCTCTACCGGTGGCCAGCCGTTTCTCTACGGTGCTGGGTCGAACTCGATGGAGATATCAAGAACCGGAAACGGTATATTCTACGGCGTCACCGCGGACAGCACGTTTTACAGCACCGGGTCTGCCTTGACAATGACAAAGATAAACGGCTACTACTCTTTCATGCATATCAACGTGGTCTCCATGGGTAGCTCGACCGCCTCGCCTACGCTAGATGATGTGCCCTACGCCGTGTGGACAGGCAACGTCACCTTTGACGGCACCCTCATGACCTCCGTTGCGGATCTGACGAACTACAACGTCTTCACGCACTATTTTCTCGATGCGTACAGCGCGGTGAAGGCAAAATCGGGAAACCCAGGCCTCACAGAGACCGTCAACAACCCTTCGTCTGCGCTCTGCGCACGCCCTGGCTATTCTAGCGCCTCCTGGCAGGTGCTGAACGGCTGGCAGCGCGCGCAGTGCAACTGCGCCACCAACAGCTACGGTCCTCTCTGCCTGCAGGTACCTGACCCCGTGTCATACTACGTGAACTACAACGCGGCTGGCACGGCCACCGTGTGCAACGTGGGTAGCTGCGCGACCTGCCTCGCCATGACGTCGGACCAGTGCACGGTCTGCAATGCTGGCTACAAGCTGAGCGGAAAGCTGTGCGTAGCGAAGGGCTGCAATGTTGCCAACTGCTCAACCTGCGTCTTTGACTCTGAAGAAAAATGTTCCGCGTGCGGCACTGGCTACAAACTGGACCGCACCGGCAGCGCCTGTGTGGCAAAAGGGTGCAACGCGGCGCACTGCACGAAGTGCGTTTTCAATTCCGAGGAGGACTGCTCTGTGTGCGCGGCCAACTACCAGCTAGCGAGCGACAACGTTACGTGCACCCAAAAGGTGTGCCAAGCAGCCAACTGCCAGACCTGTGTGTACGACACGACGGATGCGTGCGACATCTGTAACGGTAATTATAGGCTTGGGAGCGACAACACGACTTGCGTTGCGATGCCGTGCAATGTTGCAAACTGCTCTGTGTGCGTGACGGGTGAAGAGACACAGTGCCAGATCTGTAGTGACAATTACAAACTTGATAGTGATGGCATCAGCTGCACGGCGATGGTGTGCCGGGTGGGGAACTGTAGTTCGTGTGCTTATAACACGGAGGACACGTGCGCGATATGTGCGCAAGGGTTCACGTCCAGCAACGGTGCGTGCCAGGTGTCCAGCAAAACGAGTGGATTGTCCACGGGCGCTCTGATAGGCGTGATTGTGGGCCCCGTTTGCTTTGTGGTAATCCTGGTCGTCGTGCTGGTCGTTGTGCTGTGCTGCTGCTGCAAGAAGCAACACAAAAATAAAATTATTTCAGCAACGGAAGAGGAGGCACCGGTCACTTGCACTCGGTCCGCCAAGATAATGAGGGCGGGCTCAAGAGGCTCTTTCCCAAGCTTCTATGCTAACCCGTTACAGCCGCCAGCCGCAGGAGGACAACAGCAAGAGCAAGGGCAAGAGCAAGAACCACCCCCGTTTATCCGACAGGAAAGTTCACAGCGACCTTCGTTCCGTCGCTCTAGTCTAGTTCGATTCGTTGATGTTGACTCGGAAGAAAGATATGAAACGTACAATTACATCTAGGGGCATGTGTGACGATTCATTTAACATCAGTTTTCCTAATTTTGTTTTTCGATTTTGGTTCCTGTTTCATTCTACTTCTTTTTTTTTTTTTACTTATCTTACTACAATGCTGAGTGAGATTATCCCTTTTTTTTTCGTGTCTGAATGTTTTTAAATACACCTTATATATATAATTTATTTTTTCCCCTCTGATTTCAATAAGCCAGTTTAAATGTTTTTTTTTTCTGTTCCGAGTGTGTGTGTCTACTGATGAGAAAATCAAGATTTCTATTTTTTTCTTTTCTCGTGCTAATTTTTTTCTCCATTTGATTTCTAACCATTCTCTTTTTTTTCGATTTGCCTTCTGATGCTAAAAAAGAAAAGAAAAAACTATAATATTGTTTTTATTTTTATTCTTCATTTCATTTTTATTTTATTTTGTTTCTGTTTTCTGTTTTCTGTTTTCTGTTATTTATTATTTTTTATTATATATTTCTATTGTGCTTAATTACAGTTCTCGTGCACGCTTGCACGCATGTATATAATTTATTTTACTGTTTTTTTTTCCCCCCCTGTTTCTGAAATGAGATTAAATTCATAGTCTCTTTTGCTTTTCCCTTGCACCGATTTTAATTATTGTGTACAAATGACCGCATCAGTTCTGAATCAAGCGAATTGTGTATCGGAGAAATATACGAGTATAGTAGCAAAAATCCTTGCTTGGCATCTATTTATATATCTACTCTTATTCCGTGTTCAATTTCTATTTTATTTGTGTAAAGATCTCCTTTGAAATATGGGCTTAGCTATTGTTAACTGCCAATGAATGTGTTAAAGAAAACTTCATCATATGTCTCTCCCTCGTATCCTTTTGTGCCTGCTAAAAATATGGATCCTTTACTTTCTTTCATCTTATCTTTTCATACGACTAGAATCCATTCCTTTTTTCCATCTTTTCCTTTCTCCCCCTTTCTTCTATTTTATTCCTTTGCACCTATCGCCTCTTGACACAAGCGCTTTACACTACGTGTGCTGACGGTGCTCTTGACCTACGTTGTGCTGCTGCTGCTCGCCATCCCTTCCTGTGCCGCAACAACGGTTGTCCCCATCACAGGGAGCTTCACGCTTGCGGACCCAGTGGTGGATGGCAATGCATATAATGTCAGGAGCATGACGCACACCTCAGGTGACTCGTTCAATTACGTGACGGGGTGCACGCTGGAGAGGGAGGGCATCGGCTTCATTGGCTTCAATGCATCTGTTTCCAGCACGACCATCCCGCTCTTCAACCTGACGATCGCCAAGACGACGGTTACGAATGCGACGATCATGGTGACGGGCTTCTTTCCGCCCTACTCGACGCTCATGATTTCATGCACGACGGCGACGATGCAAGGAAATACATCCCTGTTTTGATTTTCGAAGTCTTGTGCCGGAGAACCACGTGATGGTGTACATGCTGGAGACGACGGCGGCTTGGAACGCGGACGGTGACGGCGGTGACGTTCTGCTGCTGGGAGGCCTTACAAGACAGCTGATCAAGCTGTACAGCGGCTTCTACATGATGCGGACATACGCGACGAACGCGGCGCACGTCCTACACCAGGCGCTGCCTCAGTGCAACAGCACCGCCCCCTACTGCCTCGACATCTACAACGGGCTGATCGCGGTGGACATTGCGACGTGCGCGAACTGCAAGGGCGCGTTCTTGCAAGGCGACCAGACGAAGTATTTCATGACGGGATCCAACAGCGGTGTGGTGCTTCTGTCGAACTGCACGTCAACGGGTGGGCATGCCTTTGTGAACACATCGAGCTTATATTCGTTTTATGTAGCTGTCACAGGGAACTTGCTAATCTACGGCATCACGGCGGACGGCCCCCTTTTCAGCGCCACATCCACTGCCATCCTGCTTGGTGGCCCGACCTACCTCAGCTTCATGCACATCCATGTCCCAGCGCTTGGTGGAGCGGCAGCGATGCCGCGCAATGTGTCGACAAACTACACGATTTGGGCCGGCAACCTGACGCTCAACAACGCGCCGATTACGTCTCTCTCTGCGCTTTCGACGCTAGGGTTCACGGCGCATTACCTGCTCGACCCGTACGGCAGGGTGAACGCCACGACTGGCTCGCCGTCTGTCAAAGAATCCGTCGGGTCTGCTTCGTCCGTGTTTTTCGCACGGCCGAACTGCACAAGCGCTTCCTGGGAGGTACTGGACGGCTGGGAGCGCCCGCAGTGCAACTGCGCTGCAGGGACATATGGCTGGATGCGCGTACAGAGTATGGACCCCATTTTTTTTTCTTTTTTAATATGTACATTTGTCAGAATTTTCTTGTTTCACTTTTACTTTTTCGTGTGTGCACGACAGGAATAATAATAATAGTGATTATTTTCACAGCAACAAAAGGAATTAAGCAAAAAAGAATACGAATTGTTTTCTTTTTTTTATCTTATCTATACTTACCACCGAGATGCTCCCTCAGCTCACAACAAAATAAGACGCTCATCTGTGACGTTGAGCCGAAGGACATCTATGAGCAGGAACAAATTAAAATAAAGTTCTTTTCTTAATAACACGTCCCATTTTTTTTTCTAGGAGTTATGCACATTTACAGTTGTGTATACACCCAAAATCAGTAACAGGCCGTTTTTCTTTTTCTTTCTTTGTTCCTGTCCCCGTTTCTTTTTCTTTCCTTCCGCCAATTACATCTTGCTTGCGGTCTTTTTTTTTTTACCTTTTCCCTCTAATTCATATGTATATGTATTCGATTCTGTTTTCTTCTTTTCTCCCATGACTGTACTGAGTATCTGTTTGTTTTTATCTTTTCTCTTCCTATATACAACAGTGAAAGTAATGCCAAAAGCATTTGCTATATACACACACACACGCTAAAAAGTAAATAAAACGTAATAAAGTAAAAAAAAAAAAAAAAACAAGTACTACTAACAACAACAACAACAAAAAACGGCTATATATCTTTTCTCTCTTTTATTTTCGTATTTTGTTATTTTTTCTATTTATTTTACGAACGCGGTGCAAAAAAGGAAGGAATTTGTGTCTGCTAGAATGGGACAGTCACGCACTCGAAAATGAAAGCAGTTGTCTTTCCCTCTTTTAATTTTTGCTACAATGGACAAATTCGATTTTCTTCTGTCCTGGTACCCCTCATGGCCCGCTTCGATAGGAAGTCTTGTACTTCAAGAGGACCCTAAATTTCCCACTTCACAAACTGTGCTAAATTTCTTGAGATGTAGTACTGCATCGCTATAGCATGTATTGTAATATTACATTGAATCATATTACTCTACACACCACACCAAAATTGGATAGCGCAAACTGGGTTTTAATTATTTTGCAAGGTAAATAAGATTTGTTCTTTAATGTGTGAATAGAGTACTAGTGTTGGCACTGCCGCCTATTCTCTCCGCATACTGCATGTTTTCTTTTGCCCTAGCTCGGTATTTGTATTTTTTTTTCTAGTCGTGACTCTCTTGTGCACCGTCTCTTTCTCTACTTCTCTGTCTATCTTTGTTGTTCTTCCTTTCTGCTCCGTCTTACTTTCAACTCATTCAATGCACTTATAAAGACCGTGCTGCTTTGCCTTCTATTTGAAGCGAGCACTTTTTTTTTTCTCTCTTCTTTTTATACACTTTAGTTTGCCACCTTGTTTCAATCTGATAAACTCTGTTTTTGTACCTGGGTATTTACACATTACTACCATTTCACACCCCAGCAAAAGCATCAAAAATGGCGACTACACCTTCCCGTAGCGTCGTTTCCTTGCTAACCGTTTTCGTGGCAGCCATGGCCTTTGTTGTGCACATCGCAAGCGCAGCAACCTATTCCGTGACGGGCGATTTTATGCGGGCGGGCGAAACGGTCGACGGCGATGTGTACGATGTGTCAGGCATGACGACATCGACACCGTTCATCATGAGCTACGTGACGGAGTGCGCCATTAGCGGGAGCGGGTTCGACCTGACAGGCTTTTCTGCTGCACCTGCTCCAACCTACAACGGGTTCAACCTGACGATGAGTGACAACAAGGTCACGAACGCAAGCATCCGCATGCGCGGCTACTACCCGTACCACTCGACCATCATGATTTCCGGCACGAGGGCGACGATGCTGGGCACGACACCGCTGTACAACTTCCAGAGCCTGGTGCCGCAGAACTACGTCACCTTCTACCTGCAGGACACGACGGTGACGTGGGACGACGCGAGCGGTGCTGGTGGCACAGTGCTGTACCTCGGTGGCACGGACCGAAAGGTGCTGGAGGTGTACAGCGGGTTCTACATGGTCAACACGGTGGCGAGGAACGCGCCGACATCATGGGGCAAGCAGCGCCTGTATGTGATTCCATTTATTGCATTGATGTGTACCAGGGCCTTCTGAAGGTTGACAACGCATTTTGCTACAAATGCAAAGGTGCGTTTCTTTAAATTAGCTCTAGTCGCAATGGTGTTGCCTTCATTTCTGGATCCAACCAAGGACTCGTGCGATTTTCGAACTTCACCATGACAGGCAACTATCCTATTATGGATGCAGATATTGGCACTCTTGTGAATGTAGTGGGCACGGGCACCTTCTCCATGTAGGGCGTCACTACCGAGTCTGTGCTTCTTCGTTACCCGCAGGATACGTATACTTGCATGGATGGCTCTTATTCCTTTGCACACATCACGGCATCTGCTTTTTCAGTAGATGGCATTAAACCAGTTTCGTCTTCAGGAAATGTTCGCTATGGAGGCAATCTGACATTTGGAGGGAAGAAGATGACAAGTATTGCCGACTGTAAAGCTTATAATTTGACAGTGAACTGCTTCATAGATGAATTTAGTATTCTGCGGGAAAGGGATGCCACGACGGCCACTCTTACCTCAGAGGTGGTGGGACAGCCCTCTGCCGCCTTTTGCTCTAAGAGCTGGTACAGCGGCGTGACCGTTGAGACGATGAAAAGTGGTCAGCAGCGCGCGAACTGCGTGTGTGCTGCGAATTTATATCCACCCTACTGTGCACCTGTCTTCGACGTAATTCAAAATTATGTGTTCTACACGGACAAGAATGCCGTGGCGTGCACGGTGGCGGACTGCAGCCGGTGCATCACGGGGCGGCCGGACCAGTGCAGCTCGTGCGACCTGTCGTACAAGCTGAACGGGACCTTGTGCGTGCCGAAGGAGTGCGGCGCTGATAACTGCAACGAGTGCGTGTACGACAGCGAGAGCGACTGCGCCGTGTGCGACGACAATTACAAGCTGGACTTGGATAACGTCAATAGTACCAAAATGGTCAGCCAAGCCCCTAATCGCCAAACTTGTGTTTTCAACAGTGAGAAAGATTGTGCTGTTTGTAAAGACAATTACAAGCTGGATTTAGACAATGTAAGCTGTACGGAGATGGTATGCCAAGTAGAAAATTGTGTTTTCTGCGTCTTCAACACCGAGAACCAATGCGAGAACTGCGATGGCAATTTCAAGCGCGGCGATAATAATATTTCGTGTGTCCCTATGGAATGCACGGTGGAGAACTGTGACGTGTGTGCGACAGAGAAGAACGCAACCTGCCAAAATTGCAGCGCGAACAACAACCTGCAAGCTGACAACAGTTGCACAGAAATGGTGTGCCAAGTGGAAAATTGTGCTTCCTGCGTCTTCGATACTGAAAATCAATCTGAGGTCTGCGAGAGCAACTATAAGCGTGGCGGCGACAATATTTCATGCGTTCCGATGAATTGCAAGGCCGAAAACTTCTCCGTGTGCCTGACGGAGCAAGACACCAAGTGCGAGATCTGCGACGGCAACTTCAAGCGCGGAGTCGACAACACGTCGTGCGTGCCGATGGTGTGCGCCGTACCGAACTGTGCGGTGTGCTTCACGGAGCAGAGCACGATTTGCCAAACGTGTGACGGCAACTACTAGCTGAGCAGCGACCACACGAGGTGCGTCCCGATGCCATGCAAGGTGTCCAACTGCGACGTGTGCCTCACGGAACAGGACACGAGCTGCTAAACGTGCGGGAACGGCTACGCGGTGAGCGGTAGCGGCTGTGCGGCAACCAAGTCGTCCAGCGGCCTGGCCACGGGTGCCATTGTGGGCATCGACGTTGGCATCATCGGCGCGATTCTAATCATTTAATTGATTGTCCTCTTGGTGCTGTGCTGCCGCAAGAAAACGACGGCGCTGCACGCGTACGAGAACATGCTTCCAGAGAAGCGCGATGCCACGGACACGGAGATGGTGCAAAAGCCTGATGCCAAGAAGGAGGAGGGCAACAACGATAACGACGGCG
>AUXN01000564.1:0-10119 GCA_000482125.1 Strigomonas galati
TTTTTCTCCTACAATTTTGAAATTTAAAAGCAATATCATCCAAAAAAAAAAGTTCTATCCAAAGAACTGTAGTGAAAAGTAAAATAAGAAATGTACAATGTAAAAGAAATGACATCGTCTTTGAACCTGTTTGTGCATTGCATTTTTTATTATTATTTTCTGAATGCTTTCCTTTTTTTTTCTCCCGCTCTCTCTCTCTCTCTCTCTCTTTCTGTGATCAAGATACATATACACATACCAATTGTGTTCTTTTCCTAATTAATATTTTAACAGTTGTTCTCTGTTGTGAGAAGTTGCTCTATTCCTCTTTTAACAAATTAAAATTAAAAAAAAATAAATAAATAAACTTTATACTTCACTTATTCTAACGCAATAGTAGAGGTGCCTATAAAAATCTAATACTTAAAATAAAATTAAAGCGGCACCTCCGCCAATGGCCCTCTTCACGCCCACCTATCTACCAGACGACGCGGAGGAGAAGCTGCGCCAGTACGAGTACCACGGGCAGGACCACAGCTACCTCTACCAGCACTTCTGGCGCCCCCTCTGCCGCCGCGTCGTGAACTACCTCCCCGTCTGGCTCGCCGCCAACGTCATCACTGTCGGCGCGCTCGTCTTCGTCTGCATCTCGCACGTGCTGCTGAGCCTGTGTATGCCCTCCTTCTCCGTCAAGGCCAGCCACCAGTGGGTCGACGACGGCGACGGCGAGGACACGCTCTACAGCACGTACCTGCCGCCCCCGCGCTACGTGCTGCTGCTCGCCGCGCTCGCCCTCTTCCTCTACCAGCTGCTGGACAACCTCGACGGGCATCAGGCACGCCGCACCGGCACCTCCTCGCCGCTGGGTCTGCTCATGGACCACGGCTGCGACGCCTTCAACTGCATCGTCGGCGCGCTCAACCTGGCGGCCGCCATCGCCTGCGGGCCCTGCTGGAAGGTGTGGCTCATCCTCACCAACACGGTTGTTGTCTTTTTCTTGAACACCTGGGAGGAGTACTACCGCGGCGTGCTCGTGCTGCCGGTCATCAACGGGCCCAACGAGGGCATCGTCATGGCCATCGCCCTCTACGTGTGGACGGCGGTGAAGGGCGGGCCGCAGTGGTGGGGCAACACGGTCGAGATCCCGGCGCGCTGGCTCCCGGCGGTGCTGCGCCAGCCGGCCCCGCAGGCCGCCGCGGACTTCGAGGCGGAGGTGCTGCGCCGCGTCTGCCCGCTGCTGCTCGCGCGCCCGGCCGCCCCGAAGCGCCACGGGCCGCCGGACCCGGAGTACAGCGTGCTGCCCTTCCTCTTCAACATGAACTGCAGCGACAGCTACGTGCGGGCGCCGCCGCTGCCGACCCGCAACCCGCGCGTGAACCTCCTCGCGGAGCCCAAGCCGGATATCTCGCGGCTGTGGAAGGGCAACAGCCCCATCCAGCAGATGGTGCTGCGCCTCTACGGCACCAGCGAGGCCGTGCTGCAGATCAAGTACAACACCATCATGGTGTGGTTCATCACGGCCCTCGCTGTCTGCACCTGCGCGGGACATATCTACCAGGTGTACCGCGCCATCCGCACGAGCCACAAGCCGCAGCTCGGCAGCGGCTGGCTTTACCGCCGCTTTCCGTTCATCCACGCCCTCACGCGGCTGATGCCGCTGTTCCTGCTGACGGTGCTGTCCTGCATCTGGTTCCTAACCTCGCAGGAGGACATCTTCCGCCGCCACCCGCGCCTTTTCTGCTGGACTGTCGGGCTGCTCTACACGAAGCTGGCCGTGCACCTGATGGTGTCACACTTGTGCAATGATCTGTTCCACCCGTTCCGCCGCACGCTCGTGCCTTACATCCTTTTCGGCCTTCACATCTTCCTCACCTATGTCATCAACGTGAACCGCCTGCGCCGCTCGCAGCTGCAGACGAAGCGCAGCGGTGGCACCCCGCTGCCCAACGGTAGCAGCAGCGGAAGTGGTGCTGGCGGTGGCGTCGATGGTATCCTGAGCGGCAGCGCTGAGTCCTACTTCTCGCAGTACGCGTACGACTTGGACGAGGAGCTCATCTTGTACGAGTTCTTTGCTCTCTCCGTCGTGACCTTCATCCACTTAGTGTACAACGTCTTGCGTGAGACCGCGAATGTGCTGCGCGTGCCCATCTTCACCGTTCCCAAGGAAAAGCAAAAAGTGTTGCGAGATCAGATCAGTGCGGAGAAGGCGCAGAAGAAAAAGGAAAAGCTTATTAAAAAGAAGAAGGTTTAAAATATATACTCGTCTATATATACAAATCTATATCTACTTATTTTTTTTATTGTTGCTTCTTTTTGATTTTATGATTGCTTACGCGTGTGTAATTGTTTCATTTTTATTTTTCCCTTTTGCTTTCTTTGGCCATATACTGTTGTATACACTTTTATATATATTATCATTTTTTTATCCCCCCTTTTTTTCTCGCGTGTGCATGTGCTTGTGAAAGCAGGTGCCTTTCTTCCTTTTTTATCATTACCACTATTATTGTCACCTCCGTCTTTCGACCTTCCTCCGCATATTGGACGTGAAAGAGGAAAAAAAAAAAAAAAACAGCGGCACACCAATGCCGCATAGGTGTACGCTTCCTAAAAATCAATTTTTTTTAATATATTCTTCTTACATCTAATGATTATTACCACTTTTTATGATTGTTACAAATTACTTTTCGACTACGAAAGGGAAAAATAATACGAATAATAATATTATGCACAGTAATGCTGTTGTATTTGTACACATATAATTAAAACAGAAAAATCCTACTCTCCTCTTTTTGCTCTTGTATTCTTCCAAACAAATTCATGTAAGTGCATTTTGGTCAAACTGATGTGTTCTCATCATCATCTTGTAAGTTATTATTATTATCTCTCCCTCTTTCTATTCTTTGATAAAGTGTCATTAGATATCAGAACAGAAATAGAATAGAAACAAATAAATAAAACCACAAAATCTTGTACGATTAGTATTTCTTAGATTATGGATAGACGCAGCGGAGGTGCCGTGCCCTCCTACGCGAGGCCCACCGTGGCCAGCACGCGAGCTGAGGTCAACTATACCTCCTCACGCTCCCCCTCCTCCTCTTCGCGTGCACGTCGGGCTCAGAGGAGCAACCCTAGGACAGTCCCCTTCCCGGCACAGCAGCAGCGGCAGAGCGAGCCGAACAGTAGTGCAGCTCTCCGCAGACCGAAAAAAGTAACGATCGCTGCCAGCACGACACAAGACGTGAAGAGAGCAACAACAACAATAGAAGGAGATGACGATTTAGATGCACTGGATGTAGTCAACGCCATTCACAAGTCGCTGCAGGACGGCCCCAATCAAATAGAAGACGATCGTGTCGCTGCCAACCGACACCGCCTCCCCGGTGGCACGGTCAAGGAGGACCAGGTCATCTCCTGCCTGGAGGACAGCGTGCACCAGACGCTCAAGATGGCGCGCGAGGATCTCGTGCACAGCTATCAGTTCACGGCTGATGCGGCGCACCGCCTGCGAGATGAGGAGGAGGCAACAGACGCGCTGTGGGCGGTGGACTTGCTCCGCGACGACGAGGTGAGCGGCCGCCCAACGGAGAAGGAGGTCGCGCACTTGTTTATGGACGACGTCCAGCAGCTGTTGGACAGCGTGCTCACCAAAGCCGGCAAGAAGACCACCGAGGGCGCCGAGAGCGGGCTAGAGTTCGACGCAGAGGTGGAGGAGCTGCAGATGGGGAAGCAGGCTCTCTCTTTCCTGCAGAAGATTGGTGACAAGCTCACCAACATGAAGCAAGCGCTCCGTGAAGGCTACAAGGACCCCAACATGGCTCTCCCTTTTCCTGGGGCGACCGGCGCCTCGCTCTTTGACATCAACAAGCTCTCTCCTATCGAGATCGTGGAGCTCGTGGACGAGGCGAACCGTTTGCATTGTGTCTGTAGCGCCACGCCCTGCACGTGTCATAAAGGAGCAGCATCGGGAGAAGAGGAAGAAGAAGAAGACAAAGGCGATGTCGCTGCCTTTGATCCTACCAAGTACGCCATGGAGGTGCTCTGTCGTAGTGTCCCCAAAGGAGACGGAGGGGATGACGAGGACGATGATGAGTGGTGGAAGGAAGGGGCCGGATCAGAAAACAAGGAAAACAAACCATCTCGCACGTTGGATGCTATCAACGAGGCCATTCTCCGTGAGGTCATGGCCTCTTCAACGGTGCATGAGATGGAGGGAGGTGAGGTGAACGTGCGGCCTCCCAAGAAGACTAGAGGAGAGCGGGCAAAGGAGCGGCAGGAGCAGCAGCAGAAGAAGACGCATGTGATGCAACTCCTGCAGAAACAGCGAGACGATGGCGACCGCGGGGCAGCTGAAGTGCTGCAGTCCGCGGAGGCATTACAAGCGCGTCGACTGCTGCCGTACAGCCTTTCCTCTCTGCCCCCAGAGTACCAGCAGCGTGCGCTCGCTATCCCTGTGTTGCAACAGGAACAGCAGCAGCAAGTGCCTGAGCTACGACGGTCTACTACGGCTGGAACGGGCACACCACCGCCGCTCCCTCACGCCTACCTGCAAGCCACTTTGGAGCAGCAGGCACACTTCCAGCAGGCGCAGACCACGCAGCTGTGTCAGATCTTCTCGGAGAAGGTCGTCGGGCCGCTCACAGAGGAGCTCCGTGGTGAAATCACACGGCAGCAGAAACTGCTGGAGCACCTCGCACAGGTGCAGCGGGAGGAGAAGCGCCGTCGGGAGCAGGCACCGCGCGCGTCGCTCGGCCAGCCCGCCGTCGCGCTCTTCCGCGAGGCGCAGCGCAACAACGAACGGCTCGGGCTCGACCGCGTCGTGGAGCCCTACGTGGTGGGCAGCGCGCTGCAGCGAGCGTCCCTGGCCGCTGGCCACGGCCCACTGCCGCCGCTCATCACCATCACGACGGAGCCGCTCGACCCTGCCAAGCTCTTCGCGAGCACCAACAACCGGAACAACGAAGACGGGTACGTGAGTAACGCGGCGCGCGCGCTGGGCCGGCAGGAGGCGGACTTCTACGAGAAGGAGATGCTGCGTCTGAAGGACGACTATGAGCTGCGGCTGTCGGACGAGCAGGACAAGCGCACGGCAGAGCAGCGTGCCTTCCGCGAGCTCCTCACGCAGCAGCAGGCCAGCATGCTGCGCGAGCACAAGGACGCGGTACGGATGCTGCAGCGAGAGTCGCGGCTCCAGCAGCACGAGAACATGTCGCTCGCGCAGCAGCTCCTGGCGGTGCGCGAGGTGCGGATGGGACGCGAGAACAAGCGCGCCCTCGAGCAGCACGACGCGACGACGCGGCAGATGCTGAAGGGCACCGTGGACGTGATCAAGTCCTACACGGAGGCGCTCCAGCCAAAGGGTGATGCTGCCGTGCCGTCCTACCAGCAGCCCAAGCACGCCGGACCTCGCATCCCTACCCGCCATGTCGATGTCAACGAAGATGTGCCCGTTGACTCTGTGCCATCGGAGCGGAAGCGCGGCAAGCAGAAGGAGGAGGGCACCACACGGAAGCACAAGCGGTCAAAAGAGGAAGAGGGCGAGGGAAGCACGACGAGCGCTGCTACGGCTGCTAGTCAGATAACGGAAGAAGAAGAGAAGGCAAAGGACAAACAGGAAGTGACGACAGAACCATCACCACCATCTCTGCCCAGCACAGCCACTTCTTCTCTCCGGCAGAAGAAGGTTTCTTTTATTGCGACGGAAGAGAGCGAACCTACTCCAAAGGAGGGGAGGAGGCAGATGCGGACAAGGAGAAGTCGCCTGATACCAAGATACCAGAAACGGAGAAGAAGGTTGAAGAGGCAGAGAAGAATGCTTCTGCTGCTGTTCCTACTCCTGAAAAGTCTGACAGCTCTTTTGAGTCTAGCAGCGACGACGACGGAGAGGAGGACAAACAACAAGCTCCTGTTCCCGCCCAATATGCTGAGGAGAAGGAGAAGACTGGTGCAAAGAAGACAACCGAAGTCAAGCCACCCAAGCGTATCGTAAAACCTGGAGAAGCAGCCCATCCAAAGCCGAAATCCGCGCCAAGAAAACAAAGTGTGCCAGGGAAGAGGTCTCCTCCAAGAGTATACAAAGTGCAGCTGCCTTCGGAGGAAGGCAGCTCACCCGATCAGCATGAAGGAAAGAATACAGAAAAGGAGCCTTTCCGCCGCAGCCCGCCCCAGCCTGTGTCCAAGCGGACCGCACCAGTGCGCCACCAAAGCAAAGAGGCACGCAAGCTCTCGCCCACAAAGACGACATCATCACCTCCACCACTGCCCCATCACAGCAGTGCAGCCAGTTTGGCCGTGTACGGTAGCCCGCACAGGAAGCAGAAGTCTCCCGTGCGGCGGCCTATTGCCGCGCGCAAGAAGTTGCAACCAAAGCGTTTCTTCGATCATCAAGAAACTTCTCGTTTAGATATGGAGGAAGGAGGTGCTGCTTACCTTTCCCATCAGCAGCGCCGGCTATCCTCCTTATCCTCCCCCAGCGAGGGGGGAAAGAAGAAGAAGAAGAAGAGGAAGAAGAGGAGGAGGAGCAAGAAGAGGAAGTGCAAGAAGAAGTCAAGAACGTTGTTACCCACAAATTGCCAAAGGAACGCGTTCATAGCGAAGAAACGACTGCTCCCAAGTCGCCTGCCGCAAAGAAAGGAAAGAAGAAACGACATGTGGCTGTTGCTGCTCCGGCCGCACCTGAAGTGGTGGAGCTGCCGAAGGGAGCGACGGTCATCGCTGGGAAACCTGTAGTGGAGAAGCCACTGCTTTTTTACATGCCCCCTCAGGATAGCGTCACGAACAAGGCCGCCGCTGCTGCTGCTAACGCTGCACCTGCATCCGTGTCTCCGGTTGCGGCCATCACAACACCAGGAACAACAACACTTGCTGCTCCAGCACATACTGCAACGCCAAGCGGCGACGGAGAGAAGACCTACTTCTCCTTTTTTGGCAAAGGGCAAATGGAGGAGACGACGCTGTACAAGCAGCAGTGGCGGAAGCACACAAAGGCGGTGCAGCACGTCCAGCGGACAGAGCATCTCCTCGCAGAGGACCTTCAGAGTCACCGCGCGCACGCTGCCCAGCAAGAAGGCGCCGCCCGCCGTGCCAAACGCAACAAGCAACTGCAGGGCGACGACAGTGCCGCACCAGCAGCAGACCAGCCAGCTAGCCTTCACCTGCGCACAGGAGAACACTATCGTCAGGCAGCTCCCTTTACAGCGGAGCTCAGCCTGCCGCACGCGATGGAGGCGGTGGAGCGCGCGCGACGGGAAGCTGCCGCAGAGGAGAGCGGCAACACAACGACCGACCCCGCCACGACGCACGCCATCGCCGTGTCGCCGCAGATGGCAGAGGAGGCGGCCGCCCTGCGCGAGGCGCGTGCCCGTCTGCAGCGCATCCGCCAGGTGATCATCCCGCGCGAGGACACGCTGCTGGCGCCCGCGCCTGGCGCGGCTGAGCAGGACACCCTCACACGACGGCTGACGAGCGAAGTGGTGCACTCCATTCTAGGGGAGGCGCAGGAGGAGACGCTTTTCGGGGAAGTGCTCACGGGCCTGGCGCACGATCTGTTCGACATGGTGCTCAAGATGGACATCATGGCACGGCAGCCCATCCCCTCCACAACCACCACAGCTGCGAGCGAGCAAGCAGCTGCTGCTGCCTCTGCCCATGCAGAGGAAGACCGGCCTGAGAGCGAGAAGGAAAGCGAGGCGATGTTACTCCACTTTCTGGAGGACGCCATGTTGGAGAAGATGGCGGCCGCACCCGCAGAGTGGGACGCGCGTAGTGGCAGTAGCGGCAGCAAGAAGCAATCTCAGAGCGCGACCTCCGAAAAAGAGAAAGGGGGCGAGCAGCAAACTTCTATGGAAGATTATATCCTCCAAGTGTTGCAGCGTGTGTTGGCAGAGCGGCCACTGCCGCCAGTGGGCAGCGAGGCGGACAAGGCAGCTGGCCCGGCCACCAATGGCATCCGTCCGGCGGCGAGGGGCATCCTCTTTTCGGAAGGTGTGGCACCGCTGCACGAGACAATCTCCGTATCATCGCCTGCGGCGCCGGTGACGGTAGCCCCAGAGCAATCCGTCGAAGGTCAAGAGAAGGCCCAGAAGGAAGAGGGACAAGAAGGCAAGGGAGAAGGGGTAGCGACCGTGCAACTGACGGTAGACGCGGCCCCTCCTGTTGCTACTGCTACAAAGACAGACGATGTGGTGCAGGTGGGTCGCGCAGAGGGCAACTTTGCTCTCCACCAAAAGAACGAAGTGCACCTTGTCGTGGATGTCCGCACGGCCCCACCACAGCCCAACTACGGGATGGACATACAATACCTGCTGCGACTGCCACGGCTGGGGGAGGAGGACAAGCGATGCGACACCAATACAGAAACGTTACAGGACGTTATTGTGGAGTCCTCCGCCCCGCGTCGTGCGACACCAGTAGAGGAAAAGGAATCAGAGACGAAGGCAGAGACAGAGACGGCACCAGCGGCTGTAGAGGAACCCAGCGTTCCGGTTGTTGAGGCACCTGCACTTACACTGCCACCACCGCCTTCCGACACGGTCACAGGAGCAGCACCACTACCTGGCCTCCTGCCACCTCCGTTGCTAAGCGACACCTCACCACAGCCCACCACCGCAGTCGAAGACGACATCCCCTCCTCTAATGATGTGCCCATACCTGCAGCTGCAGATGGAGCACTGCGGCATATGTTCCTGCGCCACGTGCAGGAGCAGGAAGAGGGGGAGCGCCGCCTCGCCGAGCAGGAGTGTCTGATGGAGCTGCGTATGCTGCTGTGGGAGGCCAAGACGATCCAGTTGGAGCTGCGGCAGAAGGAGGAGAGCGCAGCGAGACGCACACCACAGCCGCAGGCCGGCACACCACCGCTGCAGCAGCCAGCAGTAGCAGCGGAGGGCCAGAGCACCTCGGAGGAGGTAGAGGCAGAGGCTCTCGCGCCTGCTGCCTCGACGCAACCCAAGACGAGCGTGCGCGACCCGGTCACCAAATTTATTTTTGAGTGGCTGAGAGAGTACAATGACAAGGAGACGCTCATGAAGCAGCGAGAGGATATTGTGGGTGGTCTCCATGCGGCCGCGCTGGCAGCGGAGGGCAATGCGGCTGCCACCACTACTGGTGCTACTGCTGCTGTCCCACGCCCCTCTGGTGATGCCAACAACGCTAGTCTCGACATTGGCAGTGTTCACACTCCATTGCGAGACGGGCCACAAGAGCAGCAGCAGCAGCAGCAAGGGCACGCCAAGTACAACACGCGCGGCCTGACGACGACGGCCACCACGAGCTCCTCCTCCACCTCCACCTATCTCTCCAGCACAAACCCCAGCAGCTACGGTCCCACCGGTGCCCATCGCTTCTTGCGCGGCGGAGAGCAGCTCGCCGTGATGGACCGCCGTGCTGTGCTGCCTCGCGGCGCTGCTGCCACCCGCCCTGTCCTCGACGCGCAGGAGCGGCTGCAGTTCTACCACATGTTCAACAGTGCCCAGGACCGTCGCGCCCCACGCCCGTCGGAGGCCCCCTCGAGCTCCACCGCCACCACGCGCTACACTGGTCTGGAGGTAAGGGCGGCAGGAGCGCCCTACGAGAGCCCACCATCCTTGGGCATCCCTGCCGCACAGCTCTACGCGCCGTACCCGCAGCAACCCTTCCCGCGTGCACGCGAATCTGTCACATCGACTACCACCACCACCACCACGACGAACAGCTTGCCGCGTGCAAGAGCGTCCTCCTCCACCACCAGCGACTCCTCGCACCGGGCACCGCCGCGCGTGCGCACCACCACCGGGGCTGTCACTGAAGAAGAGCGCCGCCACCGCCACCATTGGACAGCCGCGCTGCCCGCCGCGGACGCGCAGGCGACGGCAGGAGACCAGCTCACGGCGGCTGTGTTGGCCTTGCAGGCGAAGGAGGCAAAGGCGCGGCAGGTGCGGGAGGGCCGGCACACCTTCGAGGGCGCCTACTTGGTCACCACACAGAGTCCACCCTACGCGACGGCAGCAGCAAAGCCGACGACGACGAGCAGAGTCTCCAGGGAAGAGACAAGCGCTGATGGAGACACCCAATGGCGGCCTTCTAAAGCTGGATTGCTTCCTTTCAACTAAAGAAGAGCATATATTTTATACTTTCATTTTTCACCACCTTTTATAGAATTTCTATCAA
>AUXN01000565.1:0-10109 GCA_000482125.1 Strigomonas galati
TATATTTATGCGCTCAAAGAGAATGATGTAAACGCACGACAAAAGTACCACCTTTCTCTCTGTGTGTGAAGTGCTGCGAATGCTTCCTTCTCCTCATGATTATATTCTTTCTTCTCTCTCCCATTCTCTTCCTCTTACCTTTCATTTTGGTAGTTTTTTTNTTTTTTTTTTAATTTACATGGTGCCGTTGCGATTGTACACGCGGCGGCTGTTCTCCTCCAGCTTCTTCTGCGAGTCCATGAAGCGCTGCATCTCCGCGTTGGTCGCCTGGCTGGTGGATTGCCACATGGAGGAGACGGTCTTGTACTTGTCCAGGGAGGCGTCCGCCGACGGCTGCTCCACCTTCGACACCTTGGGCGGCGAGTTCGTGGACGAGCCGCTCGTGTTGAAGGCGACGTTCTTCTTCTCCTTGGGCTTCGTGCTGTCGCCGAGGGGGAGGAACACCGCGCCGCTGCCGTACGGGTGCGGGTTGTAGCTGTTGCCGAGCCGCTTCTGCGAGGCCGTCAGCGTCGCGCCGAGCTGCACGCCCTCCGTCGCGTCGTACGTGCCGTCGAGGCGCCGCGTGCCCGTTGTACCGTAGTAGACACCGTCCTCCTGGTTGATCACCTTCCCCGTCTGCGCGAAGGCGACCGAGTCGGCGAGCTGTGGGCATAGGTAGCGCGCCTGCACGTTCATGCTCATGCAGTGGTCGCACAGGTGGGACTTGGAGTGGGGGCAGCTCGCGACTTGCTGGCGGCTCTTCTGCTCCTGCTCCCGCACGAGCGCGCGGAGCTGCGTGATCTGCTGCTGCGTGAGCGGCTCCTTCTCGCTGCCGGGCGCCGCGTCCGCGATGGAGCGGATGCGGCCGAGCACGTCCTGCAGGTCGTGCTCGGCGGAGCAGGTGTTGACAATGGTAGTGGTGACAGGGGTGGCACGGCGCTCGGAAACAGGCGTCGGGACCTTCACGTCCCGCGTCGCCTGCGCGGCCGCCTCCTTCTCCTCGGGCGCGTTGGAGTCGCTGTCCGACAGGCCCAAGGCGCGGCGCTCCGCGCGGACCCGCATCTCCTCCTTCAGGCGCGACTTGTTCTCCAGAATGAGCAGCTCCTCCAAGTGGTCGCGCCGGCGGACCGGCACAGAGGCGCTGAGGAGAGCGCAATCCTTTGCGTCACGCTTCTTTTGGCTGCTCACCAGCTGCTCGTCAGGCACAAAGCGGCTCGCGTTCTTCTGGCTCTGCTTGAAGGACTGCGCCTTCATGCTGTTCTTGAGGCTCTGGTAGTAGAGCGCGTCTTTGGACAGAATGTTGGAGCCGGTGAGCTCCAGGCGGCACGTCGAGTCGCCGGGCTGTCCCTTGGCGTGCTGCTTGCAAAAGTCGCACTGGCAGTAGGCAGAGCACTGGGTGCGGATCATTCTTACAAAGTGAAGTGTAGGAAAGGGTGTGTGTGTGTGTGTGTGGTTTATATGTGTATACCTTTCTTACCTGGATTGTGTGAAGGTAGGGTTTGTTTGTTGCCTGAGTTTGATAAAACTGTATAAACTTCTATTTTTGAGAAAGGGAGTGAGAAGAAGTGCATTGCTACATAGCTTTCGTGCAGGAGAATAAAGAAAAGATCCTAGAAAGGTTAAATGGACATACACATGTACGAAGACTCAAAAAAGGCAAACTCTTTTTTTTAGATGATGACAGTTTCACTCCAAATCGTATACAAAGGTACGTACATATTTACATGTTTATTTATATACAAACAAAAGAAAACAAGTGAAACATATAAAAGAAAAGAAGAAAGAAAAAACACAGAGAGAAAGCAAAAGAAATAGTACAACGAAGATGATATAAATTATAATATAATGATGATTTTTTTTTTTTCAATCAGTGCGGGTGAACAGAATTACATTGGTACAAATCCTATAAGAGAGAGAAAGAATAAGGGTGAAATGTGTTTAAAGTATATATATATATATATATATAGGTATACAGTAGATTGCTTGTCTAGGCCGTCCAAACGACGCCGGAGCCATACGGACGGTAGCCGGAGCGCACGTTCTGGGCGAGACTGTTGCCGAACTCGAACTGCTGCTGCGCCGCGGCGCTGCCCGTGGGGCTGCGCTGGACGGGGGTCGGGTCCGCCTCACCGTTCGCAAGGCGCCCGAGGCGGCCGCGGTTCTCCGTGTTGACCGGGTCGCGCGTAATGTCGCGCACGCCGTCGAGCGTGTCCTGGAGCTGGTGCGACGCCTGGCACTGCACCGGCGGCGTGACGGGGCAGTGGTGCGCCGCGTCGTAGGCCTCGCGGATCGTCATCTGCGTGTTCGTGCCGCCGAACGTGTTGTCCGCCCCACGGCTGTTGCTGTCCGTGAAGGTGACCTGGTTCTGCGAGGACGCCTTCATGTCCTCCGGCATCTCGCGCGGGCGGCCGGTCGTGCCGGTCTGGCGCAGGTCGCTGAGGCGCTCCGCCTCTAGCGTCGCACGCACGCGCGCCGCGTGCTCCTCGACGAGGAGGCGCTCCAGACGGTCGAGCTCCTGCATCGCGTTCTCCGCCTCGCCGTCCTTCGTCTGCGCGGAGCGGGTGCTGTTGCCCTTGGCGCCCGTGCGGCCGCGAGAAGCGTTCAGCGCCGTCTGGTTCACGTGCGGCGGGTAGCTGGCGTCAAAGTTGGTCAGGTTGCGGCTCTTGTTGTAGCTCGCGTTGTTGCGCTGCGTGTGGCACGCGCACTCGCAGCCGGACTGGCTCTTGCCGTACGACTTGCGGAGGGCCGCCTGGCTCGTCGCGAACTTCTTCTCGTTCGCCTCGCGGCGCTTGACGCAGTAGGCGCACTGGCACTTGTTGAAGGGCTTGTACTGGTACTCCACCGACTCCGAGGGCAGCTTTCCGGACATGACGAGAGAAGGAAAGGAAAGGATGTATGTGCGGGTCTTTTAGAAAAGATGAACGGTGGCGATGGTGAGCTTTTTTGGTGGTGTCTTTCAAGCGAGAAAAACTTTGTAAGAACGGAAGAGAAAAAAAAAGGGGGAGTACCAAAAAAAAATAAAGTTGTTGTTGAGGTTGTTGTTGTAAATGTCAAGAATCATTCATGGACATTGAGCATATGTATGCGAGGTAATAAAAGTTTTGCATTATTGTTAAAGATATTTTTTGATATGTCGTACGCCTACGGAAAAAAAGTAGACGCGGAGCACAACAACAACAAAAATAATTGAAATAAATTTAATATAAACACGCCCAGATAATGTTCACGAAGAAACCCGAAAAAAGAGAAAAGGTGTCAATATATAGATTTAAAAACGGTGGAAAAATAACGATGAAAATTCTATTTCTTGAAACAAGGATATATATTTTTTTTTACTCCTCCTTCTTCACCGCGCGCGAGCGGTGGCGTGTAGAGGTAGAGGTAGAGGTAGTACCAGCGGGCGCCATGTCCTTCGCGACGGAAGAAGATGACGTGCTATGGCGCGAGAGCTTGGCAGGGTCTGCGTGGGTGGACCTGGGCACCTTGGGCGAGGGCTGCGAGAAGGAGGAGGGGCGCACGGGCGTCCCAGTCGGCCGCAGCGGTGTCGAGGTCTCGTTGTTGTCCCGGTCGCCGTACCCAGGCGGCGGCACCGTCGTCATCGTTGTACCCAGCTGCGGCAGCGCCATGTCGGGCGGTGCCACGCTGTTGTACAGGTCAATGCCCTGGCGGAGCGCCGTCTGCAGCGGGATGACAATACTGGCAGGGCCGCTCTCCTCAAACGCCTGCCACTGGGAAATAATGTAGTTCTTGAAGAAGAGGTAAATAACGATGGCAATCAGAATGAGGAGGGACGGCGACGTGAGCAGGTACATGATCTCGTTCCAGCCGAGCGCGATGAGCGCAAAAGGCACCCAGGCAGGCAGCTTCTGCTTCCCGGACTCGATCGTGCGGAGCTGCATCTGCGTCGTGAAGTCCGCGTTTTGGCGGAACAGATCGTACGCGTGCTCTAGCGCCGCCTGGCTGAGCAGCACGCAGGACGGGTCCACGCCCACGAGCTCCGCCTTGCCCTCTGCCTGCTCCTCCGTCGGCTCAGGGGCGACCTCTACGTTGGAGGGGTACCGCGGGACACGGTCTATGGTCACGAAGGTGAGCTGGAACTGCTTGTCGTACGCGCTGTCGCGGAAGACGATCGTCTTCTTGGCGTCGCGCACGCGCTGCGCCGTCACCTGCGACGGGTCCGAGGAGGTGGAAGCACCAGCACCAGCGCCAGCAGCATCCTTTGCCGGAGCCGCCGCCGGCGCGAGCTGCAGACGGAAGTACAAGAGGCAGCCGAGGAGCACGAGCGACGCCTGCTGCGCCTCCGGGATCGTCTTCTCCAGGCCCTTGGTCGTAGAGAAGAAGCGGATCGTGCCGTCGTCGTTGTGCGTCAGCCCCTTCTCGAAGGCGCGGTGCATCGTCTCCGCGGCGCTCTCCGCCATGGAGCCGATGCGGGAGCGCACCTTGTTGAAAACGGCCTCCGTCACCTCCGAGACCACCGTCTCGCGCGCGGTCGCGTCCTGCGCCACGAGGGACGTGTAGCGCCCGAAGAGGTTGGCCGGCGGCGGGTTCGTGCTCAGCTCGCCGAGGAGCTCGTTGAGGCAGCGGCGCAGGTTCTTCCAGAACTTGCGCACGAGGTGCTGGCACGCCGTGTTGTCCATCGTGTAGCGCGACGCCTGCGAGGCGGCCGTCGCGTTGCTGCGCAGCTCGAAGATGTCGTCGTCATCCTCCTCCGGCGGGGGCGGGGCGGTCGAGAAGGGCTGCGTCTGGGCGGCGCGCAGCAGGTGGCGCACGCAGTCCGCGAGCACGCTCTGCACCTTCGTCTCCAAGCCGACCAGCACCTCCGACGCAATGGCCTTGGAGAAGCGCTGGACGACCTTCATCACGGCGGTGCCCATCTCCTCCGTGAGCTCGTCGCTAAACTTCTTGACGACGTCCTGGTTGTACAAGCGGGTCTGCTGGTGGAACGCCTCCACGCGCGCGGCCATCTCCTTGTCCATCTGCTCCGAGAGGCGCAGCAGCATCTCGCCCTTGTTGATGCGGTCCTCGAACTGGTGGATGAACTCGAGGAAGGTGTGCAGCTCCTCCTCCATGGCCTTCTTGCAACGGTGCTGCGCCAGCATCTCACGCTGGGTGGGAATGTCAAGGTCCTTGCTCGTCAGGATCGCCTCCCAGCAGCTCGTCAGGTACGGCGGCAGCCCCTCGAGCGGCACGCCGCGGAACATGGCCTGGTGACGGAAGAGGTAGTCCTTGCAGTTCTCGTCGCCGAACCAGCGACGGAGCTCGACGACCGACTTGGCAAACTCGGGCTTCTGCAGCTTGTAGTGGGGCATCACGAAGTACTTGAGGTCGAACAGCGCATCGATCTTCGCGTCGGCGAACTTGGCCGGCCGCGTGATGTTGTCCCAGATGGTGTCGAAGGACTTGCGCACCGTCACGAGGCTGGGCTTCGTGTCCTCCTCGGTGAAGTCGCGCAGGATAATGAGCAGCGTCGGGCGCTCGTCCTCCTGGTAGCTGTCGTGCGAGAAGAGCTGCAGGTTGACCTCGAAGATGGTGCGCAGCAAACTCAGGTTGGCTGCGTTGAAGCGCCCCACGTCCACAGCCCACATGTTAATGATGAGGGTGTCCGCCGCGCTTAGGCCGAACAGGGACAGCTGGCGCTCGAAGCTCTGGTCCTCGCCGCGCTCGAGCCCGTCCGTGCCCTCGAAGTCCACGACCAGCAGCGGTGCCTTGAGGGCATCCCCGCTCTGCTTGGAGGACTTGCTGGTCGACTTTTCAAGCCCCTCCAGGTCCTCGTTCGCGCTAGACAGAAACGCGCCCTTGGTCGTTTGTCCACGGCGCACCTTTTCATCCAGCACCTGAAAGTCCGTGGCGAACAAGTGGTTCAGCAACGTGGACTTGCCGCTGCTCTGTCCACCAAAGACGCCAACAATGTGGTAATTGACACCAATCTTGCGCAGAATGTCTTCCTTCTTGGCACCCTTATTGGCTAGGATTTTCGTTAAGAACTCAACCAGACCCTTCTCCGACTGCAGACGGCCATCGTTGTCGATCAGATGAAGGCTCATTTGTTGTGGTTCAACAAACAAACAGAAGAAATAAATAAAAATTAGTTGGGGTTTTGTGTGCACAGTTTCACTTTATGAATCTAAAGCTAAGAAAGCGAAACGAGCAAAGCAAGCGGAGAGTGGAGAAAAAAAAAATAGAATTTTGACAAATAAAAGAAACAAAACTGTAAAAGGAGAGAGAGAAAGAGAGAGAGAGAGAGACTGTAAGTAGTCTACAGCATACAACTTTATAACATGGAGTGGAACCCGCGAAAGAAAGAATCGGGTGTGTCAAAGATCATTATTAGATGGCAATGAATGTTTAATGTTTTGTGTATGTATACGCGTAAAAATACAGATAAATAAGCGAGGTTGGTTAAAAAAAAAAATCTATAAATAGCTACAGGAAGACAAAAAGTCTAGAAACATCATGTCGAGTGGACAGAAACTGGAGGAGAAAAAAAAAAGTACAAAAGAACGCAGTGATTCCTGTTGTTATGGTTCCCTTCTTCTTCTTCTCTTTCTTCTTACTCATCATCGCTCACCGTCTTCCACTTGGGCGTCCGCTCTGGCAGCGGCGCGCTCGGGCTGCGGTGGCTCGGCACCGCCTGCACGAGGCCGGTCTCCTCCCACTCCGTGAGCCGCTTCGCACGCTCGTTGAGGTACACATCGTCCGTGATGAACACCTTTCTACCAAACTGTGGCGCCTGCAGGGAGGAGCTGCTGGAGCGGCTGGGGCGGGTCTGTCGCGCGGCCGCCGCCCGACCACGGCGCTCCGTCTCCTCCTCTGTGGACGTCTGCACCTCCTTCTCTTCCGCGAGGGGTGCTTGGTGCTGCTGCTGCTGCTGCTGCTGACGCTCCGGCTTGCCGGCCACAAAGCCGCACGCGGGGCACGCCTTCCACTTGTACAGCTTGCCAGCCGCGAGCATCGCGACCACATCCGCGTGGTGCGCCACCTCCAGCTGGTGGTTGCACCTAGGGCAGCAGCGGGCCTGCTCGTGGCCGTGGCGGCGGTGAGGGCCGCGCCGCATGGCGTACCCTGCGCACGGGTCACAGAAGGGCGGCGGCGGTGGCGGAGGAGGGTAGCAGCCACACGGCGGCGGCGGAGGCGGGCACCACCCGTGCGGAGGCGGCGGCGGGCAGTGATGAGGCGGCGGCGGTGGGCAGCCACAGTGGGGTGGCGGGGGAGGCGGCGGGCTGTGATGGTGATGGGGTGGTGGCGGTGGCGGGCCCTTGTGAAAGTGGTGCGGCGGTGGCGGTGGCGGAGGGCGGCGGCTGTGCACCTGTCTATGCTTGGAGGCATACCGCTCCGAGGAGCGCGTGAGCTTGCCGCTGCGGCAGTCCTCGCAGCAGTGCGGCCTGGGCGCGTCGGAGCAGCTACTCGTCTCGCTGCTGCCGCCGCAGGTGCAAGGGGTGCGGTATGGGAGAGAGTGGCAGCGGGACTGCGGCTGCGGGCGCGGGGCCGGCGGTCTGGCACTGACCCGCCCTCTGCTGTACTCGATGGGATACTCCTCCGCCACGAACTGGGTGTGGTCGTGGCGCCGCTTCATGTCGGAGATCATCTCGCGGCGCTCCGTCAGCTCCGCCTGCAGCTCGCGGCGGCGCGACTGGTACTCGAGGTCGATGGCGCGTTGGTAGAAGGTGCTCTGGCTCGCGCGCAGCAGCTCCGCGGTGGTGCGGCGGTACGAGGCGGGGTAGCGTGTCGTGTCGGCCAGCTGGCGCACACGGTCGCGGTGCTCTGCGCGGGCGGACTGGCAGCGGTACTGGCGCTGCAGCAGCTCCGCCTCGTCCAACGCGTTGCGCTCCGGCATGCAGTACTGGCAGCGGCGGTACGTGCCGTCCACCTTGCCCCACTCCTCGCGGTGCGCGGACCTGCTGCGTTGGCCGCGCCGGCAGGTGCAGGTGGGGGCGCAGCAGCACGGCGGCCCGCACCGCTGGCTCGACCGCGGGTGAGGAGGGCGCTGCTTCTCGCACCGGCAGCCACCGTGGTGGTGTGCGTCGTTGCGGGTCTTCTTCGTGCACGTGCATGCTGCGTGCAGGTCCTCCTTAGGAGGCGAGGGAGGAACAGCCACCTCGGCAGGGTGTCCCGGCGTCACCTCTGGTACCAGGGGCGTCCGCGCCGCGGGCGGGGTGGCGGGCGTGGGCTCCTCCGGCGGCGTCGTCGCCGTCTCTTCCTTCTGTGACATGTTGAATCGGATAAGAAAGAAGTAAAGAAAAGAGAGAAAGAAAAAGCTGATTCAATGAAAATACAAATCTAAAAAAGTGTAGGCTAACGCAAAGAGGAAAAGGGAAAAAAAAATCATAGGTATGCACTCATCAAGAAAGCAAGTGAGAAGCAAGTGGAAGGCACATCTGGACTACGTACTATCATATATGTTATACACAAAAAGAGAGAGATTTTATCAAATAGTAATGAAACAACGCCAAGAAAAAGAAGAAGAGAAAAAAAAAATCGCACACTATTATGATCAATTTATATGCATTTTATGTATATAGATAAATTGTAAATCCTCTGGTTGTAGTTCTCTGTATACATATACGGACATATATATATATGGGATCTGACACGCCGGCCAGGGTACCACATAGTGGAATGGTAATAATAATTAAAAAGAAAAAGAGATCAGGAACGAAAGAACGAAAGAACGGGCTCTAGCCTCTCGCTCTCTCTCTCTGTCTCTATCTCTCTACTTGCTCTCCGACGACGCCTCTGCAATCTTGTTCTTCTCATTGCCCATCTTCTGCTCCTCCGCCTCTGCACGGCGTGCTTTGATCTCCTTCAGCTCCCGCGCCAGCACGCGGCGGTTCAGGATCACCTCGTGCAGCCCGCCGATGCAGCGCGCGATGGAGCCGAGGAAGGTGGCAATAGTTCTATCGTTAGTGAAGCGGTTCAGTTCGAGCGACTTCTTCTTCAAGTACATCTCCGGCTGGAGGCTAATGAGCTCCTGCAGCGCCTCCAGCACATCCTCGGAGGCGGGGAGGGAGCCGTTCGCTACATCGTTGAGGTACTCCTCTATCTGGATGAGAATGTGCACCATGTGCTCCAGCGACAGCTCGCGCTCCTGCAGCTGCGAGGAGAGGGTCGTGACGGTGGAGTCGGTGAGGTCGCGCAGCAGGTGCTCGATACCAATCTCCTCGGCCTCCTCCGCGCCGACGTGGGTGGGGATGTTGCGGAACTCTACCGACCGCGCGCCCTCGCGCCCCTGCACCGTCGTATACGCGAGCACGGGCACGCCCTTGTGGTTCGGGTCCGTGTTCACGACGCAGTACACCGGGTTCGGGCAGAAGCGGTCCGCTACGAGCAGGTGCAGCAGCATGTCGTTCTGCTGCACCGTCGGGCCGGACGAGTACCAGCCTACGATCTTCGTCTTGGGGTGCACGCGGCGGTGCATCAGGAACATCTCCTCCGCGTAGTTGGTGTCGAAGAACCACACATCCGAGTTGTGCGGGTCCTCGTCGAAGGGCACGGCGAAGCTGTTGTTGATGTCGAGCACCTGCGTGCCGGTCCCGTCCGTCTTGTAGCGGCCGAGCAGCAGGCCGGCCACACGCTTCTTCTGCGTCACCTTGGTATTCATTCTAGCAAAGTGGTCCACGAGCGACAACAGCACTAAGGGGTGGACGTCCACGCGGGAGGCAGAGGGCAGGTAGGTCGTCGCGGTCACCTGCTGCTCATCCTTCTTCTCGTTGTTGTCATTGTCGCTCTCCTCGTTCACGTTGTTATTGTTCTTCTTGTCCTCCGGCTTCGGAGAGGGTGTGTTTTCATTGTCGTTATTTCGCATCGCTTCTTTTTTTTGTATGTTGGTGTGATACGAGTGCAAAGTGTATGTATATTCTGAAACAACTCAAGCAATAATTAAAAAAAAAATCTAAGTATACCTACGTTTCAATTAGAAAAATAAAGAATAAAAAAGTAAGAAAGGAAGGCAAAACGTACGCAAATGTAATCAACGGCAGCAGTGCTAGAAGTATCACAGAAAAAAGCAGAGGGAAGCAAAAAAGAGAAGGGGGAAAAGCACTTAAAAGAGCAAACTACCACACGTGGTAGATGCATGATTATCGCTTAAAATAAAATTTTAAAAGGGGTAAGAATTATTTTTTTTTTTAATT
>AUXN01000566.1:0-10085 GCA_000482125.1 Strigomonas galati
TTTGTTTTGGGCTTGTGCGTTGATAAGAACTAAAAAAGAAAAAAAAAAGAAAAAAAATAAGGTGTAAAAGAAAAAAAGAAAAGAACAGTATATAATATATAATCTTTTCTAATTTTTTTCTTCTTCTCGTGTGCTCCATGCTTACTTTTAGTATAGTCTTGATGATTTCGTGATCGTTGTCATTGATCTCTCAAGTTATTCTCAAAATTTGAAGAAGCAAGAAGGAATAAAAGAAGAAAGTGAAAAGAGGCAGTCTTTAATTTAATTTAATTTTTTTTTGCAGCTCGTTTAATAACATGGCGCAACAGTCTCTTCCCCCCTTTCTCTCTCTTTTTCTTCTTTTTATTTTCTTTGCTTTCTTCAAATTTATTCGTATGATTTCGTTTATTTTTTACACCCTTTAAATATCTTTTTTTTTTTTTTTGCTGTTGTATACCCCCATTTTTAAATGTTCTTGTTGAATACTCCTAACGTCACAATGAAAAATACTCCCCCCCAAAAATATTAAATTTTATTAATATAATATATATATATATTTACGTTACTTCTTCTTTCTTTTTTTTTTTACTACTCTCACATATCAATCACTTAGCGATGACAATAAAAAAAAATATAAGCATACCGATAATAGCACGTGATGCGGAAACTGATTGTTTTTCTTTTTTTTACACTGTTGTTATTTTTCTCCCCTTTTTTGGTTAGTGTGATAAAATTGAAGCGCACCTTTTTTGCCTTCTTTTTTTTTACATCAGCATATGTTTATCTTGTTCAAACTGAGAAGTTTAATGTATTGATTTCCTCTTTATCCTCTTCCCGTTTTTTTTTCTTTTACCTATTAGCCTTTACACTCTTAGAACAACAATACATTTAGAACAAAACACACGCCAACATATATATTTATTTCCGTTTCTTTTTTACTTCTGATTTGCTTAGACTATATAGAGTAGAGATGCCTATGCATAGCTTTTGCATTGTGCCCCACCACGCACGTGACAGCCCTTTCTTTCAAGCGGTCTTCGAGGATGGGGCTCGTGTCGAGTACCAAAGTAGCTTTCACTCTTTTTGTTTTGCCCGTGTGCTGAGCCCTGCTCACAACATGCCGCAGTGCATTGATGGCCCGCTGCTGGAGGCGGTGCGCAGAGGACAGCCGGTGATGCTGCTCTGCGCGCTTCCGGCCGCACCTCTGTCCCGCACAGGAGATAGACGGGAGACACCTCTGCAGCGCAGTAGAAACAGCAATGGTCCTAGCCCCGTCGATGGCCTCGAGGCGTGCGGGGCGATAGCCACAGAGCTCTACATGAGTCTGTTTCCTTTGCTCTTCCGTAGCGCGGAGCGGTGCGAGCAGTGCACGCTCACCGTCGCCACCGTCTCGGCACAAGACCGCATCCTCTACGACGAACTGCAAGGCAAGCGTCTGGCAAGCCCCAAGCAGTTAAAGACAGAGGTCATCCATCGAAGCGCGTCTGCGAGCCGGTGGGGCGCACTGCTGAAAATCTTAGAAGACCGCCATCAGCAGATTGCCCAGGGCGGAGACTCGCTTGCGGCGCAAACCGCCTGCATCGTGACGGTGGAGCTCCAGGGCTATAGCAAGGTGGTGCTCGTCGACGTGGCGAGCGACCAGGATCTGCTGCAGTATCTGTTGCTCGTGCTCGGGATGCGGGGTGCTTGCGGGCCGTTGCAGTACCCGCCCCGCTGCCCACTCGCGACACTGCTGGAGGAGGTGGTGGGGCCGGAGGCGACCGTGCATGTTGTTGCCATCCCCGACCCAGTGCACGCGGAGAAGCACTCGATGCGAGTCTTGCGGTTTGCGTCCCAGGTGGAGAGTAATCAACGACTGGCCGCATCCATGGCGCTGGACAGCAGTGATCACTCAGCGGAGCCGCGGAAACGTGCGCCTTCCTCCTCGTCGGTAACGAAGCAGGCGAAGAAGAAGACAAGTTCCGCCGTTACACCACGGGACGATAGCTGCTCGCTGTCGGATGTCGAACCGACGCGACCACCACTAAATCACAGTAGCCTCTTGTCGACGGACCCACCGGCACCTTCTCCGCTCCCGTCCGCCTTTCCTGGTGGGCACGATCGCGAGCTGCTCGGACGCATTCAGGCGCTGGAGACAAGCTTGCGCGAGGTCGCGGACGAGTGTGCGCGCCAGCGTGCCCTGCGCCTCTCCAGTGAGACCCAGCTAGCTGCCCTCGAGGCGACAGTGCGGGAGAAGCAAAAGGAGGAGAAACAGCTACAGGAGAAGCTAGACACGCTGCAGCGGAAGTACGTGGAGACCATCACCGAGCACGCGCGGCAGCTGACGTCCGAGTCAGCCAGCGTGTCCAAGGAGCGGAGCCTATACACCAAAAAGGAGAAGGAGCTCGCCACCACGCAAGAGGCGCAAAAGGAAGAGATGGAGCGGCTGCAGAAGAAGGTGGCGTTGCTGACGAATGCTCTATCCCAGATGGAGAAGCGGGAGACAGAGCGGGTGCGTCAGGCTACGCTGAAGCGCTTGGCCGCCACCAACGCGCAGGAGCGGAGCAAAATCGACAACCACTCTGCTCCGACGACACCACCGAAGGCAGCCAAGCCCACAACGACAGTGACGACATCTAAATCCAATGGAACGGCAGGGAAGGCACGCGGTCACATTGTGGACTTGTCCACCATCCACCGACTGAAAAAGGAGATCCGCTCCGCCTCGAAGGACCGCAATCAGCGTCAGCGTGACGAGGCTGAGACGCTACCGAGCAGCATTACAGACTATGGTGGCAGTAGCCAAGAGACCAAGTCCGAAGCCGCGATCGATGGGTTGCGCCGACGGAACATTGAACTGGAGGCGGAGCTGAGCCGCTGGCGACGCCAGGCCCAATTGCCATCCCTGCGCGCCCCGCCGCTGAGCAGTGATACGTGGAACAGCACTCTTCTTTCCTCTGCACCAGCAGCTCCCACTCCTGCCCATGTCGACACCTCTGCCATTGCCTGCCCTCACTGCCACAACGCACAACGGCAGACACAGCAGCTACTGTCGCAACTGATGAAGGTGCAGAACGAGAAGGACACTCTCCTGAACGAGGTACATGAGCTGAAGAGCAAACTGCTCTATCGTCAGACGGCGACGGCAGTACCGTTAGTTGATGCTTCCGTGGGAGTGCAATGTAGCTCTACAGATGAAAGCGCCATGGGCCAGATCCAGAGTGTGTTTGTCTCCGTCTTTGATATTATCGCCTCTCTGCTGGCGGGATGCACAGCGCTAGAATCTCGTTTGCTAGCCTCCGCAGCGCGCCTCGATCGCCTTCACACGGAGGCGAAGCAGACCCCACCAGCCTCTCACGGACACCCCTCTGTACCTGTCCCTGGGGCTGGCCTGACCCATCGGCTTTTGAAGGAGCACATTGAGGCTGTGCGTGCTGTGGCGGAGGCCCTTCGCTGCATCGGCGCACGCCGCTTCGACGGCTTGCCGGGCGACGTGCTCTCGCGTACCGCCACAGCAGCTGATGTCGTCCCTTACACTGCCCTGCTGAGCTATGAGTGTGAGCGTGTAACGCACTTGCGAGCTTTCCTGCCTACATTTGCGCAGCTGGCGGTCGCCACGGAGCACATTGAAAAGCAACTCTACCTTCAGTGACCAAGGGAAATACACACCCACACACCCTGAAGCGATAAAAAGATGAAACTATGCATACGCTTGCTCTAGATTATACTTGTACAATATTTTCGTTGTGTTTATTATTGCTTTTACATTGTTTAGAATTCCAACTCTAAAAGTATAACAACACCAAGAACATCAACAAATTGGCGATGCCTCTTTACCAGACTTTCTCTCATCCTTTGTCTGTTATGCTTTCAATCACACGTATCGTTACATACGATCCCTCCCTTCTTCTCCTTTTTTTTTTCCTTTTCTTTAGGTCGTCTGTCGATATGTGGAAAAAAGTAGAATATAGTCAAAAACAATCCAAAAAACGCTGCGCCGATGACAAGCAGCAGAAGAGCATCTCCAAAGCACACATCCAGGAGCTGAATGCTGTGAACACAGACGAGGCGCCGTCCAAGTCGGCTGTGAAGCGTCTGACCAAGGAAATTCGTGCCTATGGCAATATGATCGCCAAGACGAACGTAACCAAAACACAAGCCACATACAGTAACGGCGGCGCTGCTTCTCTTGAAGGTGCTGCCAGCACAGATCTTGCCTTCTTCAAAGCTGTACTGGACCATGTTTTATCCTTTCTGTCACACGTGCGAACCGAGGAGACAGCGCACAATAGCAGCGGCGTTCTACGTGTGGAGCTGATTGGACTTGGTATTGGCCGCTTCGCACGGCGTGAAAGCCCTGTCTCCTTTCTCCAAATGGCGCTCTTCGTGGCGATCAAGTCTGTGGTGGAGCGATGGGCTGCTTCAGAGGCAACAGCAACAGCAACAGCAACAGCGGCACCCGAGCAACCGGTTCCTCGCGTGCAAGTGCACACCCGCTTTTTCGATCCGGTCTGTCTGCCCATTCATTATGCGTGCTGCGCCGACCTGGGAATGGAGGTAGAGACGGCCAACGTGTATGGGGCGTACCCGCCGCCGCCGGCGCACACGACGCATGTCTTCTTTATGCCCCACTGCCCTTGGGTGCTGCTGCACAATCTGATAGCCGCTCTCTGGCCGTGCGCTCCTACGGTTACAGCGGGAGCGGGGGATGACAAAGGCGGTCAGACAGACAGTATTGTTTCTGCGTTGCGCCGCGTGGCTATCATCGGTAATGATCTCCGCGCTGCACCTGTTGTACCCGTGGAGGAGGGCAAGAAAAATCCCGTGAAGCTGTGCTTGTACAACGAAGGGCTTCTTGCCGCACTGAGCAGCGTGCGCCTGCTCGATGTGAACGCTACCGTACAAAAAGGAAAGCCGCGACGAGGGAAGATCACATTCGGTACCATGGCAGCGGAGACGGAGGCGGAGACAGGCGATGAGCAAACGGTCCTGTCGGGGTTTAGCCATTATGAATTCGATGAGGCGTTTGATCAGCTCACCTTGTCGACGGCGGATCGGACGAAAGCGGACGCAGAAGTGCAGCAACTGTTCTGGTCTGTATCGAAGACGCCCCCGGTGGTCGTGAAGCGGTCGCCGGAACTGCTGTGAAACACATAATTCAAACCAACAAGAACAACACCAACAACAACAACAACAACAAAAACTTACATCCGCAGATCTTTCTATTTCTTTACCTCTCTTACTCTCGATACTTGTTACACTGTTCACGTCGCAGTCTCTCTCTCTCTCTCTTTCTCTCTCTCTCTCCTTTTTTTAAAGAAGAAATAACAGTGGCTGTCATCAGGCCCCTTTAGACATGAAGCCGTACACTTCTCCTCTGTACTTCCACTGCATCACAGACCCCCAGCTGCGCAATAAAGTGTACGAGCCTGAGGCAGATACCTTCCTTTTCCTGGAAGCCTTAGACAAGGACCTCGCACGGCATGTGCGTGAGACGCCAGCAGCTGCGATACGCCGCTGTGTAGAGATTGGCTGCGGCTCTGGCACCGTGCTCACGCATGCCGCGTGCACCTTGTTGGCCTCCAAGCGAGAGGATGTGCGCACGGGTATCTTCGCAGCAGAGGCGCCGCTGCACTCGTCCGCTGAGTTTGTGGCGGTCGCGGTGGATGTCAACCCACACGCGCTTGCCGCTACACGCTTGACATGGAACAACACGATGCAGACGTACTTCCCAACATACCTCAAGGCGCACCATGTTGCAGAGCCGCTCGGTGCAGTAGACCTCACGACATCTTTTCCCCTTAGTGGTGGTGATGATAATAATGAGGTTGTGCAGAAGTTGCTAGATCCTCCCAAGGACACGCCATTGCCGCTGTATCTGGTAGAAGGGGACCTCTTCACTCGCTTTACAGCAGCGCCTGCTGCAGCAGCTGCTGTGCAGTTCGATCTCATTCTCTTCAACCCACCCTACGTCCCCACCTCTCAGGAGGAACTCGATGACGCGATACAGCAGAAGGACATCATTACAGCGGCGTGGTGTGGCGGGCCGCGCGGCCGCGTTGTGCTGGACCGTTTCCTCGCCGCCCTCCCGTCGCAGCTCTCTCCGTATGGTGTGTGCTATATCGTCCTGATTAAGGAAAACGATATCTCAGACGTGTATGCCACCATTGAGGCGTCTTTTCAGAGCCACGCTGCCGTGGCTTCTTCCGAGGATACTAAGAAGAGTCGCAGTGTATCCATTGCGTGTGTTGCGGAGCGGTATACCGGCGAACACTTGAGCATCCACCGGATCACTTTTACACATTCAAATTAATTGTATGTTGCTAAGGCACATATTTCCGAACCGTAACTGTAGTATATAATTTATCACTAAATAAACACATAAAAAGGCCTCAAACCATTTTGAATCTTTGAAAAGTATGAACATTATTCGTGAAACCAATTGTACGTGCATGTACCTCTTCATTTAAAAAGCTTAACCATCTTGCTCTCATTCATTCCTATTCCTTCTTCTACACTTTCGTAGCTTATATCCTTTGAAGTTCACCCACAGGTGAACTAGCTCTTGCCTTTTGCGCACCCTTCTTGCGCGGATAGGATGGAAGAGATCACGTTGGTGGAAGCGCCGCCTGTGCTGCTGCCGGCCATTGCTGCAGTGATCACGTGTCCCCAGCACACTCAACTGTGTCTTCGCACGGTTTCTTCTGTGTTCCCACAAAGCGAAGCGGCGTTCGAGCATGTGAAGCGTGTGCGGCGCGTTGCAGCACCCACTCCAAACGCAGAGGGCACGTCAACCACGACGGTGCTCTATCTCCTGCTCTTTCTGGCTGATCCGAGCGACGCCACCAACACGCCGGGCACTAGCAACGATGACCCTCAGCAACTCTGTCAGGTGGACGATAGTGTGAGAGAACGACTCTTACAGACACACCGCTCAGCGTGTGACACCTTTACAGCAAGCGTACAAAAGGCATTTGAAACTGCGGCGACGCAGCGGGCCGCAAAGGGCAAACAAAGCAAGAAGGAAGCAGAGGGAGAGGCACGTATGTCCCCAGCTCCGAAAGAGAGTGCAACCGAGAGTGTACCGCTGTCTTTCACCTTTGATGTGGTGCTCGTGCCCAACAAGGCACCACGACAGTCGCCCGAGCTGTGGCGCTGCTGCCATGAAGTGTGGCCGCTCGCACTGCCCAAGCCGCTCCCTGTCGCAGTGCCCTCGGTGGAGATGATTGCGCACACACGCCGCATCTTCGAGGAGCACGTCCTGCCACTCTGCCGCACCGCTGAGTCGCACGACTGTCTCAGCATGGCTGCGGTGGTGGCGGACGCGGCAACCGGTCAAGTGGTCGCGACGAGCGAGGGCTGCCGCACGATGCGCCGCACGAACCCACTGGTCTGCGCCCCGTACGGCTTCACGCCATCCGCGGACGCCTGCCGTGTGGAGCTGACCCACCCGGTGAGCCACGCCCTGCTCGCGCTCGCGCCGCGGCAAGCGGAAGGGGCAGGACGGCTGGGCACCGTTCAGGAGACGGGCGAGGTGGTGGAGAAAAAGTCGCTGCCTTACCTGGCCTCCGGCCTCGACCTCTATGTGAGTCATGAGCCGTGTGTCATGTGCAGCATGGCGCTCGTCCACAGCCGTGTGGAGCGGGTGTTCTTCGCGGTGCCGAACACAGCCCATGGCGGTCTTTCCACGTGCTTTCATGTGCACCTCATCGAGTCGCTGAATCATCACTTTCGCGTCTTTTCCTGTCCGTGCGCGCGTGATTTGTTTCTGAGTGGTGGTGACAACAACGAAACGGGAAACTGACTCAACCTCTTGTATTAATATATATTATCCTTATTCTTCACTATTCGTAGCTGCATCCAAAACACTTGAACTTATTCTTTACGATGAAATAATGTGAAAGTCACCTTTTTATTCTATATGTTTTGCCGTTAACACTTTTCTCTCCTTTTGGCCTTCCCTTCTCTCAAAAAAAAAAAAGAAAGAACGCAGATTTTTTTTCCAGGTAGTAAATTTTTTTCTGTTTGCGTAGTTTTTATTTCAAAGTCGAGAAACACACTTATTTTGAACACTGATATTTTTGTTTTTTCTTCTCACCAAAGAAGAGAAGAAAAATAATAATAATAAAAAAAGTAGAACACAACTCAAGTTTAAGCAATGGCGCTCGTTCCTGTTAATGGGCAAACTGCGGAGCAGATCTTTGCCGCCCAGAAGTACACGCAAGATAAGATTGCTAGCAACATGTTCACGGCGCTCAGCAAGTGCCACGAGAAGAAGATGGTGCCAACCACCAAGTTCCCTGGCGTGTCCATTCAGAAGCTGTGGACGCACGTGTTCGAGAACAACGCGGAGTTCCTCAAGCGCTACCACGACTCCCGTAAGGAGACCGATCTCGTCGTGGGTCAGTGGGAGTACGCGTCGGACCGCGGCAGTGGCTACCGCGTCGTCTCACTCACGACGCTCGTGGATGTGCCCAAGGCTGGCACGCCGACACCGTTGAACGAGGCGCACCGCTTCGCTTACTGCATGACGCCGGAGAAGAAGCTCATTCTCGTGCTGCACATCTCGTCCAACACGCCGAATGTGCCGGCGGGTGGCACATTTCGCACGGAGGCCATTTTGGAGTTCACAGCGGACTCCGCCGAGGGCGACTGCTCCGTCACCATTTTTGGTAACTGCAAGAAGATGAGCCTGGCCTTCGCGGCCATTCAGTACATTGCGACGCCGCGTGCCATTCGCGAGATGACGGCCGCCTACAAGGCCATGGTGGACATGATCTCGAAGGACCTCTGCAACGGCCAGGTCAACACCACCTCCGAAGCCGGCGACGGCGAGAGCACAGCCGGCGACACGGCCGGCGTGGAGCCGGAGGCTTCCAGCGAGGCGGTGGGCGGTGGCGGCTCCCAGCAGGAGATGGCCTTCCAGGGCGTCCTGCTGCTCCTCGCCCTCCTCGTCACGCTCGTGCTCTTCCTCTCCCTCTCCTCGCTGCGGTCGCTCTCCCGGTACAGCAAGGTGATTGCGGAGGGGCGTGTGGGCCGTGGACCGTCCAACAACGGCCACTTCCCGTCTTCCGTGGGTGAGGACGAGTCGCTCATGTACGCGGCGCAGGAGTCGCAGCTGCAGAGCCTGCGCACGCGCTGGATGGACCAGCGGGCTATCATCACCAGCCTGGAGACCAGCCTCTCGCGTTGCTGGGTATACAACATCTTCCTGACGGTTGCCCTTGTCGCCCTTATAGTGAAGGTCTTCTTTTTCTAACGTGCCGTACCATTGTTTTCCTCTTTCTTTACATTTTTCATATATATATATACATTTTTTTTTTTGCCATTCTATCGTTGTTTAGCCTAAAAAGAAAATAAATACGAGCACGCTTGTCCCAATGAAGGGGACAGCGCACTGCTGCGTCCACTGTTATCCATACACTTTAAGTTTCTCGCGTGGACGCTTTTGGCAAGTATACACTGTAATTTTTTATATTCAATATTTCTTTTTTTTTTTCCCCTTCCATTTCTGTCCCCTTTGGCTACTGTTTACTCCCATTGTTTTCCCCCCTTTGTCCCGTTACCTGGTGTTTTTTTTTTTTCAGATACTACTATAGATACTACTATACGTACATGTATATCTTTCTCACTTTGTTGTTGCGTGACTCCATTAAAAAAAAAAAAAAAAAAAAAGGTAAAATATACACTATTTATTCAGATGCTCTGACTGTTATGTGGACTCTGCATTAATGCGTGCTTGTTGTATGTGTTTCTTCGTACAACTCTGTGAAAAAAATATGCTTCCCTTCTTCCACTTTTCTCTTCTCTTTCTTTTCTTGTAGGCCTTCTTTATACAGAGTAAAACGCTTCGTATATAGATTCTCCTTGCCGTTCAACTTCTGGTGTAAATATCCATTTCATCTTTGCTATATCTTTCCTGCTTCCTTTATTTATGTGAGTTTCTCTCATTCTCATTACTTGAATTCGGACTCTAATCCTTTATCTTCTGCACTTGTGGGGATAGAGATTTGCTATTCGAAGAGATTTAACCTGTACACACCAAGTAGTGATGAGCGAATAGCATCAGATGATGCCTTGCATGGTTTTCTGCTTCCTTTATTTGAATGAGCTACTCTCACTCATAT
>AUXN01000567.1:0-10084 GCA_000482125.1 Strigomonas galati
AAGTGTAGTTTACATGCTCTACTTTTCTAAAAAAAAAAAAAAAAAAATAACAAGTACAATTCTGTAGAGAGAGGGAGATTGTATGCTTGTGTCACTCCACTGGCAACATAGCAGGAAGAGGGCGATGAACCTCGACCGCAGGCTCCGACAAGGAAGCGGAGGAGCGCCGCTGCTCCGCCAGGTGCACCACCGCCGCCCTGCCACCGCCGCGCGCCGGGGCAGCTGTCGTGTGCTTGAAGTCCTTCCACGTGAGCACCCGCCGCTGAACGGTCCGGTTGTCGTCCAGCAGCCGCATCTGTCGCCGCAGCTCGCTCACCGTCTTGTCCTCCCCGTCGAGCTCCTGCGGGTCGAGGCTCAGCGTGTCGCGCGTGTGGCACACCTCCTTCCACCGCGTCGCGATCTGCTTCAGCTCGTCCCGCACGTCTGTGAGGTTGTCGACCGCCTTCTCTCGGTCCGCGGAGGCCAGGTACTCCATCTGCCACGACTCGGCGGTCTTCTTGGCCAGGGCGCAGTACCGCTCGTCGTACAGAAACTCAATGTCGTGCACCTTGCGCTCCCACGCCTGCACGTTGTTGGTCATGCAATCCACCACATGGCACCGCTGGAAGTGGTGGTCGCGCTCCATCCGCTCAATGTGCTGCGCGCAGGCCTCTAGCAGAGCCTGACGGCACCGGTCTGCGTCGCGCACCAGGCTCTGCACGTTCGTCGCGCGCTGCTCCGTGTTGAGGGCCGTCTCCTGCCGCGCCTGCACCGCGTCGCGCAGCTGACTGTAGCAGCACTCCAGCTGCCGCAGAGCAATCTTCTCGATCATGGTCTCCTGCGCCATCTCCTCGTAGTGGATCTGCTCCAGGTAGAGCTCCTTCACGGCCTCCCGCACCCGCCGCGCGAGGCGCTCCTGCTGGGCTTCGCTCTTCTCGAGGCGGTATTGCTTGGAGGTGATGCGCTCCTGGAGCCGCGTCGCGTTGCGGGTGAAGACGAGCTCCGCCTCCTGCACAATCTCGGCCGCACGCTGCGCCGTCGCGTCCGTCATGTCGGAACAGGTGATGGCGTTCTTCGTGAGGGACTGCAGCGAGGCCGCGGAGTCGGCGTGGCACTGCGTGAGCGCCTCCTTCAGCGCCGAGATGCTGGAGTGGCTGGTGTAGGTCATGTCCGCGTACTGCATGGTGTCGTCCTCGTAGAGGTGCTGGCGCGAAGCGGCCGCCTCGAACAGGCGCACCCACATGCGCTCCGCCGCGCGCGTCTGCTCCTCCTCGTTGAGCTGGCCAGCCGCCGCGAGAGCAGCGTCCTCGCCGACGTGCACCTCGTCGTCCTTCTCCTGCTGGTCGAGGGCGCGGTGGTGCTGTACGACACCGGCCTCCACCTGCTCCAGGCTCGACGGCTTCGTCAGCTGCTGCTGCATGAAGGAGGCGATTGTGCGGAACGGCATGTACAGCGGCACGCGCGCGACGGCGTCATTCTGAAGGTCGTCCTCGAGCGTCGCAAGCTCGCCTGTCTGGATCTGCTGCACGGCATCGAGCAACAGCGACATGGTCTTGGGCAGCTCCTCGCGGCGCTGCAGGAGCGGCGTGAAGTAGCGGCGCAGGCAGTTCTGGCGGTAGGTGGGGTCGAGCAGCTGCTCGTCCGTCATGTGCAGTGCCCTCGCGCCTTGCGACGCGGTGCCGTCCGGCGAGGGGGGCGACGCGCCCACGTCCGTCGCCGCGGGCGGCGGTGGCATGGACGCCTCCTTCTCCGCACCCAAGTGGGGGTCCGCGAGGGGTAGCTCAAAGCGCAGCGCGATGCGTTCCTTGGTGTCCCAGAAGGCGAGGTCGGCGATGGTGGAGAGGCGCTGGTCTAAGGTGCCGCCCTCCCGCAGGAAGTCCCGCCGCTCCCGGTTGCGCGCCATGGTGGCCTCTACCTCTGCCCACATGGCGTCGACGCGGTCTGCCAGCGTCGTGGCGACGGTTGCCTCCTCTTTACTAAAGGATGAAAAGGTTTCTTTTAATTCGGCGGGGACATAGTCTGTCCACAGCACGTCCGCCCCGTCAGGGCTCCCTTCCACATATGGTACACCTAAGACTGTGCTCGTCTCCTTATGCTTGTTCTCGTCACCCGCATCGGTGCTATCGAATAGGTGCTGAAAGAAGTAGGGCTCGACGGCAAACGGCTGGACGGATAGTTCTTTCCGCCGCATGAGTTTCTTTCACTTTATACAATCGCAACGATAACAGAATAAAAGAAGTGTGGGAACAGGTGATGTCACATGGAACTAGGCAAACAGAGCAAAGCATGCAAAAGCAATATGTAAACCGAAATAAGAGAAACGTATTCTAATTTGCAAACATGTATCTGAAGTACAAGTGTTCGTGCCTAAAGAAAGTTTAAAAAAAAAAAAAAAAAAAACATGTTGTCGGTAATGTCACAGCTAAAAGAAAAAACAAATTGAAATTTTTGTGTTATTGCAAAAGTGTTCCCACAAGGAGGGAGAAATAGTTCAACAAAAGAAAAAAGAAAAAGACGTTAAAAGTCGAGCCTCAAAAAGTGCTGTTTATGGTACTTTTACGTACACACATACAAACGCACTTCTATATATATATATATATATATATATGTAACTAGCTGGGGAATATCGAGAGCGCCGTCGGTACACGGCTCCAAAGCGTGCCACCAGGCCGTTGCGCATTCGGCAACTGCGTCCCCCACACAAACGGCCCGAAGAAGTCATAACTATGCGCACTCTCCTCGTACGTGTAGGCAACCGCCGAGGGTGAAGACTTGGCCGTCATCTCCCGCATCTCCTCCGGCTCCTCGTTCTTGTTCTCGCGTATCAGCTTCATAATCACCTCCGGTGTTTGCGCACCTGCTGGTCCTTTGGCGATGATGGCTTCGTTATTTCGGATAATAACAGCCAGGCTAGAGAGCATCGGCACCGCCTCTGCAGCGATTGGTCCTAGTTGTTTGCTTTCAAACGCATCGATGATGATGGCGCGGTTGTACATGAGCTCGTACGAGAGGGACTCATTGCGACGGTTCTCCCCACGCAGCATGCTCTCGATCGCCTCCACCAACATCTGCAGTTGACTCACGTACATCTCACCCAGCGTCCTCTGCGCTGAGGCATCCGCGACATCGGTGGCCGACGCCGACGCGACATCTGAAACACGTCTCGTGTGTAGTGGCTTGCCGTCGCCCTCCGCGGGCGCAGGCGGCTGCAGCACCTTGTCCACACGCAGAATCTTCTTCAAAATGACCGACAGCAAGGACAGCATCCGCTGCGACGTCTTGGCGTCCATGTCGTGGACGCTGGCTGCGATGTTGGACATGCAGGGTGCTAGGACGGAGGTGAGGGCCTCGTTGTGGTCTCCTAGAGCGCGCGAGATGGAGAAGCAAAAGACATGCAAGGCAAACGCACCCGCTTTCATTTTGCCGAGCGGCCGATCCGTCCGCAGCTGCGGCACGACGTCTGTGTCGCACAGAATCGTGCTGACTTCTAGGTTCTGGGAGAGAATGAGCAACAGGGTGCTCGTCATGAAGTTGATAAACCCGTAGGAGAACTGGAGGGACTCGTGTACCATGAGCCGCAGCACGACCTCCTCCAACGGGTCCTTTGTGACCGCAGCGGCTGCGTCTACCATCGCGGCCGCCTTGCTCGCGCTGCGGCCGCCCGTCTCGATCTCGGTGCAGACGCGATAGTGCAACTCCAAGAGCTGCTGTGTCACGTTCACGAGTGCCGGCTTGTCCTGCGCTACAATGTGGGGGAGAAAGTCGCGGTTGTCATACAGTAAGGTGTACAAGAGCATGCACAAGGTGGGGCACACCACTACCCGCGCCGCTATCGCCTTGAGGAGTCGGACGCGCTGCACCGTCTCCGAATCTTGCAGCTGCCGCACGACATCCAGTGCAGGATTCTTGCCGTTCCCTTTTTGATGGGCGATGAGCACGCACAGCAGGTTCGCACAGAGACGACCGAGCGCGTCAAAAGCCGGACAGCTCGGATAGACGAACAGACCGTTCGCCCGACCCACGGCGTCCACGTTGTCCTCCGGCACCTTGCTGCTGAACATGTTGTAGAAGTTGAGGAGCGATGGCAGGTGCCCCTCGGCGTAGAAGGTGGGCGTGGCCGGCGTCGGCTCATTCCCCCACACCGTGACGCGGCGCAGCAGCGTTTCCACGAGGGCCTGCAGCGCGCTGGAGGACATAATCATCTCGGTGAAGACGTCGATCTCGCTCTCCATGAACTTGGTGCTGTGGTGTAGCGCGGTGGAGGTCAGCGTCAGGAGCAGCCGCACCACCGCTACGTGCGTGAGGACGGTGCTGCTCTCTACCTTGAGCTTGATGATGATGTTCATGAGCAGCACACACAGCCGCTCGCCCTCGTTGATCAGCTTCTCCGGTGAGGACGGGTCGCGGCCCTCCACGAAGGAGAGCAGCTCCTGCGAGTTGCCCTGCACGAGCCGCAGCAGGTGCCGCATCATCAGCTCCACCAGACAGAGCTGCCCTAACTGTGCCTCGTTGGCAGCTTTGAGGTTACAGTGCACCTGGTCCAGCTGCTGCCAACACAGGCGCAGCATCCAGCACACCTTGCCCGTGCCGTCGCTCGCCTCGTTGTGCGCCGCAAGGCTCTCTACGATCGGCTCCGCCAGGCCGTATAGCTCGCAGCCGGACAGCATGCCCTGGCTGTACAGCGCGGCGCGGCGCAGGAACTCCTCCTCGGAGCCCGTCGCGGTGCCTGCCGCCCACTCCGAGTAGTACGTCGTGGCTTCCTTTCGCTGACTCGCACCCATTCTGGTCACAGTCGAAACGATATTTACGTGTAAATATATATATATACTATATAAGAGGAAAATAAATAAAGTGATGAGTTATTTGTTTTAGCAGTAGCTGCTAGATAACGACGATGTGGAGAAAAGGTAAAAGGGAGAGAGAGAGAAACATCAACGGATAATAATAAGGATAATAAGAGGCTGGACATCTAGCCCGTCACATGCTCTGTCGAGCAACAAAAGTAAAACGTAAAATTTACCAGCTTTCTTTTTTTTGTTGCTGTTGTTTAATGTAATTATTATAACAAAAACTGTAACGACTAAACGGGATGCACAGATAGTCACTCCTCCTTTTTTCCTATTTTCTTCACCGGATCACTGGCTTACCGTCATCATCGAGCGCTTGGCTTATACGGCGGAGTGGCTGCACGTCGTCATTGCGGAAAGGGTCCAAGTTGACAAAGCCCCACGTGAAGAAGATGCAACAAAACACCATAAATGCGCCGTTCAGGTTTTCTGCCCGCGCAATGGCGGTCTTGTTTGTGTGGTGGAGCTGTTCTGGCACGCGCTGGGCGTTGGGGCTCTTGGGGAACTCTTCGAACATCTGCGTGGGACTGTCGTCGTCCTTGTCCATCTTGTCCTTGATCTTGTCGTAGAAGCCACGGCGAGTCTCTCCGAGGGCGACGCTGAAGGGCGCACCCAGCGTGGGCGTGGCGACAACAGACCTCAGGCGGACACGCCGCATTTCCTAAGTGATGTACACTATGTGTGCGAGCTGTGAGTACAGAAGAGAGAAGAAGAAGAAACAAGAAAGAGAAATGGGGAAAGAGAAGAAGTGGACGAAAGCAGGAGCTTGAGAGGTAAATTAGTAAACAAGAATCGGGAGGGATTCTTTTTCCTTTCTTAAACTTAGTTGTTTTTTTTTTTCTTCCTTTTCTTGTTTTTGTTGTTGTTGTTTAACTTTTACAAATGATAGTGGCCCAAGTTGGTGGCCCGAAAATAACACCATTGCTTTAGGATGCACACAAACAACCACATACCCACCCACACTTACGCACCCTTCCGCGCCGCCTTGCGCATCTTGGCCTCCTCCTTCCGCCGCTCCTGCCGATTGCGGGGAGCCGCGGTGCCGTCCTCCTCCGTCTGCGAGGCCCCCTTGCTGCCAAAGTAGCTGGAGCAGAGAGGCCCGAGGATGGTCTTCCACAGCTTGTGCAGGAAGGTGGCGGGGACGGGCAGATAGAAGACGAGGAAGGCTCCGTGGAAGTTGCACAGGGTCTGCACCACCCAGCACACCCACAGCGTGTCCTGCGCCAGCGTGAGGTAGCCCAGCTCCTGCGGGTTGGACACATCGGCGCAGTCGACGAGGTCGCCCTCCGCGGAGAAGCGCGGGGCGGCGAACTTCTTGAGGGCCTGCAGCGCAAAGTACTCCTGGGCGCCCCAGAAGCCAATCGCGAGGAGGTCGCGGAAGGAGGGCAGGCCGCCGTTGCGGTAGAGGATGACGAGGACGTAGAGCGCGTTAACGGCCATGGTGATGAGGGAGAAGACCTTCATGCGCGCCTCATTCTTCTTCCAGTTCTTCTTCGCGGTTTCTTTCGCCATGTGGAAGAAGGGGGGAATTCGAGTTGAACTACAAATAACAAATATGGATTAGCTGCTACAAAAAAAAAAAAAAAAAGTAATAAGTAAAGGCAAGAGAATGAAAGTGAGGGAGGAATGGAAGTTTTATTGTTGGTAACAGGCTCCGCAGAACATAGATTTTTATTGTGTAAGAGTTCAACAGAGGAGCGATACCAATATATATATCCACACACGTACATCAGTCGTTTTTTTTTTTTTATAAATTTTTTTAGAAGCACCATCTGAGAAAACAATTTATCTTAAATTTTCATTATTGTTGAGCTGTATCTATCTATCAATCTATACATATATATATTTTTTTTTTCAAATAACAAAATCAACATGTTCGTTCCCTTTCGAGAACGAGAACAAAAACAGAAACAAAGACAAAAAACAATATTTACGGTGCAGCTAAACAGCATGCTCCACTTGGATCTATGAATACTCCAGGCGACGGGCCTTGTTGTTTTGGGGTCCGGCAGCAGCGGTGGTGGCGGTGCTCGTGTACTGCGAGATGTGCTCCCCCACGGCGTGCAGCGGGTTGCAGGCCGTCATTAGGGTGTTCAGCGACTGCTCCATCTCGCGCATACTGTTGTCGACGAGCTGCTTCAGGCGGTGCAGACTCGCCTCCTCCACCCCTTCTGAGCGACCGACAGACTTGGCCATCTTCTCGCGCAGCTTGTCTGTCTCGCTCTTGAGGAGGGCGCCGAGTGCCTGCACGTCTTCGAGCTCCGCGTTCAGCGACTGCACGCACGTGGCGGCGCTCTCCTTCAGCGACGCCTCCGCCTGGCGGATCACGGCCATGTCCTCGCGGAAGCTCGTCTCGAACGTGTCGCGGTGCTTGCCGTTGAGGTGCTTCACATCCTCCAGCATCTCCTGGATCTTGTCCGACGCCTGCTGCAGACCTTCTTGCTGCTCCTCTCTGTACCGCGTCGCCTTCATGGCCGCCGCGCGGTGGATTTCCTCCAGGTCGTTCTCCTCCCGCTGCCGGCTGATCTTGCGGGAGGTGTGGGAGGAGGCGGGGTTGTTCGTGTTCGCCGGGCGCTCCGCGATGGCGGTGGGCTGCTGCTGCGGCGGCGGCGCCGATGTGGGGCGGCTCGTGCTGCGGCCGTCGCCGCTCGCCGCGCTGGACAGGGGCGCCATGATGGGGCGTGCGTCGTGGGCTGGCGCCGCCGCCTGGTCCACGCGCTGCGGCGCGGTGCGCTTCCGCTCTGCGATCCACTGATGGATGCTGCACGAACGCAGGCGTTGAAGCGTCGACTGCGTAAAGAAGACGTGCAAGGTGTCCTTGCCTTCCTCCATTTTCATGAGGAGCGACAGCTTCGCCGGGATTCGGTTGAGGCGCAGACCCAACTTGTGGTCCTTGGACAACTTCACCGATCGTATGTGCTCAAAGGGAATGGTGAAGTTGTCGCCGTTGCCGCCCGGAAGGAGAACCACCACGAGCAGTCGCGAGAAGTACATGGTCGTGTGGCTGCAGACCTCCGACCCGTCTACCTCGATGCGGAGGACCGTGAAGGGTAAAATATTCGTGGCGTTCATCTCTGCGTTGTAGTGGTCCAAGAAGGACTGAATGCTGAGGAGCAGCGTCGCGTCGTTGGGCAGCGCGACGATGCCTTTCCGCAGGCTATCGTTCATGTTCGCGTGTGCAAGCACGGTCTTGTTGTGCGCGTAGAAGCGGAACAGGATTTCTACGCACTGCATCTGGAAGAAAAAGTCGGGGGACTCTTGAAGCGTCTCCGCTATTTTATCACAATAAACGCTAAGTCTGTTCTTGTTTGCCTTGGAGCCTCGCAACAACGTGATGAGTGTGCTGGCGCAATTTCTGTGAATACGATAGTCATCTTCGTGCTGGGTGTAGTCGCACATGAAGGCAAGAAGCGTCTTTCCGAGCGGAAGGCCCATGTGCTCTTTGAGATTCAGCGACCCAGCAAAAACCTGGAGAAGGTCAAAGAAGCAGTCCGTGTCAAATTGGATTCGAAGCGCTCTGCAATCTTTGGACAGAATTAAATCCGCTAACTCACAAAAAACATCCAAGCACGTCTGCTCCTCCGAAGGCTGCAGCATGGCCTTACACACTCTATCGGGCTGCAGCGTGGCTGCCTGGAGCACAATGTTCAACAACACTTCTAAAGCGCTAGGGACTTGCTGTCTTATACTATAGAGGCACTTGCTCAGAATTGTATTTAAAGAGATGGTTACTGTTTTCACATCTTGCTGACTGACTTCGTACCGTTTACGTAAATCGTTTACGGGGAGGTTAAGAAGCTGTTCTAAGTTCGTCATGATTGTCTGATTAACAAAAAAAAAAAAAAAAAAACAAACAATATGTATGTATCTATTAATTTTTTTGTTGTGTTTCTATTTTATTTTTATCTGCATTGGCACAGTCAAGTGAACAACAACAAAAAAAAAAAAAGGAAAAGAGATAAATAGCAAGAGAAAGGGGGGAAGAATGAAGGAATAATACACAATAAAATAATAATGGAAAAAATAGCAACAACGAAATAGCAGCAAGTAAACATATATATTGAGAAAAAAAAAAAAGAAATCAATGGTTTGAAGTGCAAGAGAAAAACAGAAGCAATGAGTACAGTTTTTGTGCTTATAATATTAACGACAACAGATACATATTATACGTACATATATATCTTTCACTTGACATGTATTCCGCTTTTCGCTCTTTTCTTGGCTATATCCAGCCTCACTATAATACTTTTTATTCGGTGCAGTAATAGTTCACAGGGCTCGCACCGAAAAGGGAGAATATAGTGTGCGCTAGTGAATACGAAAATACACTAACAAAAAGAGAGGGTATGAAATCGCAGAGGACATAAGCGAGAAAAACATAAATAAACACCTTGTTACGCCGGTGAATAAAAATACTATACAAATTGGAGACGTTAATAAGGTAACAAAAATACTGAGGTGCCAAGCTGGAGCCTATAATTGAGCAGGGCTCCTGCGAATACCGATGCACAGCGGCAACAACGAAAGACATGATGATGATTTTAAGGAAATTGTTCACCCCAAGTAAGGAACGTCGATTTAAGATATTGTAAATCCCCAGAAAGAAAAACAGGCCCGAGCTGACGACGTTACTCCTTTTGATCTCAGCACTAGAACTAGATTGTCCTTCGATAGTGCTGCGCGAAGCTGCTCTGGCATCTGTTTCACTCCTGTGGCTTCTTTCGCTATCGTTTGCTTCAACCGGGCGCAGTGGGGGTAGCGAGGCAAATTTTTTGGAAGAAAGTTGAGGAAATCGAGCCTCAATTTCCTCTATCTGAATCTTCACGTTTGCATCTGATTCATTACACGATAAAAGCGCCTGTCTCTCTCGAAGTAAAAGCTTGTAGCGGTGACGTGTCTTGATAAATTCTTCGTCTCTGTCCATCGTTATAAAACCCTACTGATTATTTACATATATTCTCTATTTTTTTGTGTGAAACAAAAAATATAATTTCTTTTGAATTTGTATAGATTAAGATAATAGTATTACTAATAAAATAAGAACGGGGGTTAAAAAAAAAAAAAAACAACTTATTGCCTGCAACTTTTTACACATATTATTTCCAGACACAAATGTTTATTCATGCTATTGTAGTTTCCATAGAGCAATAATAATAATAATAATAATAATAATAATAATAATAATAATAACAATAATAATAATAGCGTTCATTATTATTCGTATTACTTTTTTTTTTTCAAGTAGTCGTAGTCTCGAT
>AUXN01000568.1:0-10048 GCA_000482125.1 Strigomonas galati
GAGTTGATCTACTCTGTTCATTGAGAGAAACCGAAATTTTTATTTACGGAGGAGTAAACAAAACAAAAAATTAAAAAAAAAAGATGAAAGGGAAAAAATATGTATATAAAAAAAAGTACAGTAAAAGTGGTATTCTTTTTTTTTTTTACGTCGTTCATTTTTTAAATTTATTTTAATTTGTTCTTGCCTCCCACCGCAAAACGAAATCTCGTGGCGTTATTTTTTCCCATCAATACGAACAAGGAGAAAAAAAAATCAACAAACTTTTTTTTTTCCGACATAAGAACTTTTATTCTTTTCTCTGTTTTACTTGCTCATCATCATCTTGACAAACTCCTCGTAGTTGATCTGGCCATCGCCGTCGACGTCGGCCTCGCGGATCATCTCATCCACCTCCTCGTCGGTCAGCTTCTCACCGAGGTTGGTCATGACGTGGCGGAGCTCCGCCGCGCTGATGAAACCGTTGCCGTCCTTGTCGAAGACGCGGAAGGCCTCCTTGATCTCCTCCTCGCTGTCGCTGTCCTGCATCTTGCGGGCCATCAGCGTGAGAAACTCGGGGAAGTCGATCGTGCCGCTGCCGTCCTGGTCGACCTCGTTGATCATGTCCTGCAGCTCCGCCTCGGTGGGGTTCTGGCCCAGGCTGCGCATGACGGTGCCGAGCTCCTTGGTGGTGATCGTGCCATCGCCGTCCTTGTCGAAGAGGGAGAAGGCTTCCTTGAACTCGCTGATTTGCTCGTTGGAGAGTTGATCGGCCATTGTGGTTTTGTGCTTTTTTTTGTGGGGTTTCTTTTTGGGTTTAGGAAAAAGACGAGAGTAAAGTCAAACGAATAGAGAATGAACTACTGAAAGAAAAAAAAAAAGGAGAGAAAGTACATATTAATCATGATAAGAATACATAAGAATCAAAGAGTAAGATGTTGATTTGTAAAATTTGTTAAATTTGATTTGATTATATATTTTTTCTTTTTGTTTTCATTATTGATGTATATGTATCGCAAAGACAAAATAATAATAATAAGGAAACATTACCAAACAGTAACAGAATATATATATGTAGATGCATACTTGAGAATTGTGTTAAATAATTTTTCTTTCATTTTTTTTTTTAAATTTGATTTACCGTTTCTGAATGTTCTGTGTCTTTGTGTTTGCCCTTAACTGCTCCACCAACTCACTGGTCTCGCTCAGCTCTTTTATCGCTGCTAACACCTTGTTATTCACCGCGTTCTCATTTGCCTCCTCGCCCTCTGCATTTCCTTTCTTCTTGAGCGAGGCGACCGCTGCTGCTGTCGCGGAGGTTGCGGCGTCTTTCGGCTGGTTTTTGTTCTTCTCCTTCTTGTCCTTACCACCACCACCAGTACTGCTATTCGCCCCTTTTGGATTTTCGCTCTGCTTCTGAAAGTTTTGCAGAATGGTCTGCGAGACTTGGCCCTTTTTCATGTTGCCAAATACAATTTCGGAGCGGAAGAGGTAGTTGTTGTGGATGAGCGTGCTAGTCGGCGCGCACACCGGCAGCACATGCAGAATCACATCGGCTGCTGCTTCTGCTTCAGTATCACTTGTAGTGCTAGAAGGAGCAAACAAAGGACGGCAGGTGTAGTGAATAAATTTGTCGCGAAGTTCAGCGTTGTACTGGAGGGCTAGGTTCTGCTCTTGTTGCTTGGCGTGGTTTCCATGGCGATGGCTTGGAGGCGGTCCTTGCGGGGGAGGAGTGTTGGCTGTGCCCTTCTTCGCTTCTTCTTCTTTTTCTTCCTTTTCCTCTTGTGGGGCCTCCTCTTCTGTTGCCGCCGCCGCCGCAGCAGCAAGTTCCTCATTGTCACTAAAGTCGGTCACCACTTCCTCCTCCTCTTCCTCTTCCTCCGGCACTTCTTCTTCTTCCTCTTCCTCCTCCTCATCGTGTTTATTCTTGTTTTGGTTATTGACCTTACCCTGCGCGAGTAGCTCTTGCTGTACCTGAGAGAGTTTGTTGCCATTCAATAGTGCCCCACGGCGGCGGTCCTCCTCGTCCTGGTCCCCGTACTTGTCTTGTATCTTTTTGAGCTTTCGCTTCTGATGCTTCGTCAGTGCACGGTTCGGGTCGTTCGTGGTGGTGGTGGTGGTGGTGGCGGTCTCGGCGTCATCGCCGGCGGAGTCGTCGTCTCCCTCGCCGCCGTGCTTCTTGCGCCTCGCCTCCTTCGCCTTCTGCTGCTCGGGTTTGTTCGCGCGCGCGTTGCGGTGCTGCACTGTCTGCTGCTGCTGCTGCTGCTTGTTGCTCTGGCGGCTCATCTGCTGGTTTTGCTTCTTGCGCAAATCCTCGATGGTGGGCAGCTCGCGCAGGGCGGGGGCGGTGTCGGCGGGCTCGAAGCTGCTGCTGTCCTCCTCCAGCGCCACCTCCGCCGCTGCGCCTGCCCGCACATCCCGCTGCACACAGAAGAGAAGGCCGACGCTGAAGGTGAGGGGCTGCGGCAGCAGGTGCTGCTTCTCGCCCTCGAAGAGGTAGCACCCGCTCGCGGTGCCGCCGGAGAGCTGCGAGGCGTGCAGCCACCAGGAGCCGACCGCCTGCTTGCTCTCCCAGGCAGCGCTGCGGGCCACACACCACGCTCCTGCCTCCTCCAGGCTCTGCTTGCTGATGGCCTCCGGCGCCGCCGCCCCTGCCTCCGCCTCCTCACCTTTCCAGAGACGGTGCAGCGGCCGCAGCACGCACGGCAGCGCGCCCTCCACCTCGCAGCCGACGATCACGTCGCCGAGCTGCAGCACCTTGCGTAGCAAAATCTCCGTCGTCTGCGTGTCCTTGCCTTGCAGGACGAGGTCGCCCGTGCTCGTGCGGAACCAGGAGAACTTCTCCCACCACGTCTTGGTGCGCTCCGCGCGGATCTTCTTTTTGGTCACCTGCTTCGCCGCGAGACGGTCCGCCTTGCGCGCCGCGCCGGCCGCCGCCTTCCCTGTCGCTGCGAGCGTCTTCTCCAGCTTCACCTGGTTCGTCTTTTTCTTGGCGAAGTAGTCGGACGCGTTGGCATGCGCTGTCTTGCTGAGGTCGATCTCAACCACGAGCGACGGCACGTCCTGGTCGTCCTCGTCCTCATAGAGCTCCTGCTGCTCCAGCAGCACGGAGACGGTGTTCTTGTGCAGGGAAAGGTCGTGGATCATGTAGGCAACGGGGTGCCCTTCCGCGTGGCGGCGCCGCACGAGGGCTTTAAGAGCTTCCCACTGGATACCTGCCGCGAGGGCGCCGTTGATGAGATTGATCACCTCGTCGATCTTATCCGCATTGTAGATGATCGCCTCACCGGTCGTTTTGTTCTTTTCTTGTTCGAGCTCGAGTGCAGAGACGCGGCGCAGGTGGTCGCGCTCGAACTTCTCGCGCTTGGAGAGGACCTTGTTGCTCTTCTTGTCGTTGTGCTGGTCGATGCGCTCTGTCTCCGTGTACAAGAAGAAGAGGTCGCAGGCCTTGCCGAAGCTGGGGTAATGCGTGGACTCGATGGTGGGCTTCTTGTACTGCGCGAGGAGGATGGGCACGCAGTCCTCGTAGCGCACCGCGGCCGGCACCTCGCGGGCGCCTTCTGCGGCTGCTTACGGTTACTGTCGTTGTTCCTTCTTCTGCCTTAGCTGTAGTAGCTGCCTTCTTGCGAATGAGGTAGCCCCCTGGTGGGAGGTCTACATACGCAATCTCCCACGCTTCTAGCATCCCTGGCAGCATCTGCTCGAACAGTGCCCGTGAGGCCGCCTCGGACTCCTCCTTGCTGCTGCTATTAGCACCACCGAACAGCTCCTTCTTCTTCTTGTTCTTCACGCCCGTGACCTCGAGAATGTGCTCCGCGAGGGCAGGGCCAAAGTGGTGGACACCAGAGAGCGTCGTCTTGATGGTCTCATCGTCGCCGTTGCGGTCCAGCGTCAGCTTCCAGTCCTCCCACAGCAGGTCCTTGCGCCGCTGCCGCTCCTGGGCGGGGTCGACCTCACTGTTGGTGACGGCGCCCTGCACGACCTTGCCGTCCACCACCGCCGCGCTTGTCAGCCGCACCCGCTGCTGCTCTGCGGACTCTTCCTCGAAGCTCTTGGTGACGGGGTAGGTGGCGCGGACACAGAGGTGCAGACCTTCATCTTCCTCCTTCTCTTTCCCTTGTCCTTGCTTCTTCTTGTGCTGGTCATCCTCCTTTGCCCCTTGCTTCTGGTTGTTGGGGTCTTTGTGACCCACTTGCTGCTGCTGCTGCTGTTGTGGCTGCTGCTGGCGATGGGTGCGCAACAACATCAGAATCATATAGTTGTGATCAGTCAAGATAATATTGCCTTTGCCAAACAATTCAATAATAATATGAAAGCACCCCTCCGTGGAGGCGATGCCGAAGCACAGATCAATCGTGCGATCGTGCTGTAGCTGGGTAATAGTGTCCAGCCGCCACGCGCGGACATGCTTGCGCACCTTCAGCGTGAACTGCGAGGGCACTTTAGGCTTCTCGCGGACAAGCTCAGAAAGATGCAAGCGCACACCATTCTCAAGCAGTAGCATACGCTTCTGCTCCCCATGTCCAAACTTGAAGAGGAACATATTACCGCCGGAGAGATCGTAGAGGTTAAGAAGACGCAGACCGGTCAACTCACGACGCATCTCCTCAACGGAGGCGCGCACGTCTAGAGCCGTGAAACGTTGCTTGACCATGTTTTTTTTTCTTCCTGTTTGTATAATGAAAAAAATGCAAAAATAATGTGAATACTTTATTTGTTCAACAAAAACACAACAATGACAAAAATGTTATTGAGATAGTAGAAGAGAGAGAGAGACAAGATAAAAAAAAAATAACAAGCAAATTGGAAAGACCAAATAAAAACAAACATAAAAACAGGTACATAGATAATATAAATCCAAAACATAGAATCCTATTTTTATTTTTTGCTTATCCTCTGTTTACACAGAAGCAGGCACCGGCCACAGCTTCTCCAGCCGGCGCATCAACTCTCGCACCTCCTCGCGCTCCATCCCTACCCCACACGCGACAATCAACATGGGCGTCCTCTTCTTTTGTAATGCTGTTGTCTCTTCATCGCCTTGGTGATCCTCATCGTGCGTGCCATAATTATAAAATGTACAACCGCTGATGACCGTGGCGGTGCGCGGCGCCGGGAGGATCACGCGAGGTCCTGTCACACCACTCCGAAATAGCTTTGCCCCAAAAGCCTTCGCGGCCGCCCATTGTGCCTCACTCCCTTCTTGTTCTGTAGAGACCCCATAATGTTCCATCGTGACGGCCAAACTGATATCATTGCGGACAGGGACGTTGTTCTTCTTCTTGTTCTGTTGCGTGTCGGACGGTGCAGTGGTATTGGTGTAGATTTCCTCTACCAACACTTCCCCTCGCGCTGCTGCGAAGGTGCGGAGGGCAGAGCGCAGCTCCACCAGCACTTCATACCGCTCGCGCCACAGCCGCACCAGACCTTGTCGGCCAAGATGCAGGAGTGTCATGAAGAGGTCCAGGATGGGCTGCACGCTTGCGCGGCCGGCGTAGAGGGCAGCTGCATCCGCCACACAAGGGTAGGGCAAGGCAGCAGCAGTAACAGCTCCAGGGACGACAGCAGGGGGAGGAGCAGCAGCAGATGGTGGAGCGCGATAGTTGGAGCAGACAACCGCACCACCCACTGGCACGAGAAAGTTCTTATCTGTCGATTGTACAAACGCATCCACGCGGCCAAGCGTCTGCGCCGCCTCGATTTGACTCATGATGTTCTTGTTGTTCTTCGTCGCGTCCTCGTTGTCTGGCAGGTGGGCATTGCTCTGCAGGCCGTAGGCGTTATTGATAACATGCGGCACGCCCACCCGCTGGCAAAGCTGCGCGATGGCCACGACCGGGTCCGGTAGGCGTGGCGCGAAGCAGCTGGTCGTGCTGAGCACGGCCGCGATAGCAGACGGCCCGCCGACGCGCGCCATGGCCGCCTCCAGGTCCTCCACTGCACACCGGAGATAGTGCGGGTGTGTCTCTGCACTAGAGCTGCTGTTGTTGGGGCCACCACCGAGCGAGAGCAGCGGGGCGGGGCGCAGGGTGACCGGCAGCGGCACGAGCCCTGCCGCCTCGATACACTTGAGAGCCGTCTTTTGATCGATACGAGGCCACAGCACATAACGTGGGGTGACAGGAGCGGCTGTCCCATCTTTTTCCTTTTCTTGCTGCTGCTTGACCTCCTTCTCGCGTCGCCGCCGCACCGCCTGCAGCACAAGCGCGAGCGTCATCCCCGTCGCCATGGGGACGACGAGCGCCTCCGTCGTGCTGCGCGCCCCTGCGAGCCGCACCGCGTCTAGCACCATCACGTTAGTGAGTTTATACAAGAGAGAAGAGCCGGCCGCCTTTGGCTGCTCGCTCGTGAGGTCACCGCTGCGGCCGACCCCATGGGTGAAATTGTAGCTGCGCCGCCGCACGAGGCTGCAGATGACGCGCCCCTCCCGCTCGCCACCACCGACGTGGCCCGCGAAGTTGTTCGTGTCCATGAGGGCGAGATGGTGCAGTAAGAGCTCAATCTCCGTGTCGGAGAGGCCGGCCTCCGGGCAGCGGCCCTGGGCGAGGAGGCTGCGGAGTGTGCTGCTGTAGTGATGCAGGGACTCCTCGCCGGCGGCGGCGTAACGGGGCTGAATGTAGAGCTGCCCTGCGAGCTGGAAAAACTTTTGATCCATTCTTTTTCTGTTCCTTCGAAGAAGTATGTATGTGCCGTACTATAGGATGATAGCGAAAAGGGAGGGGAATAAAAGAAACATTATACTCATTCAAGAGAAACAAAGAAGTGTAGTCATGACGAACGAGATTTAAAACAATTATCAGTAATAGAAGAAAGCAAGTTCTTTTTTTTTTTTTGCTTTAATGTTATGATTAGTGTACTCTGAAAACGCAGTTTTCCATTTCAGCAAATGGAGAAACCAACCAACAAACAAAAAAGAAATGCATCGCCTCTATAGTGTGTTATATATCATCACCTTCTATATACGATCACTCCAGTGTCAGCAACGATAGAGAAGACCCGGCAGCGTAGGCGAGGCAAATCGGTCCCTTGCTGCTGTTGTTATTATGGGCCGCCTTCGCTTGGTTCGCCCCCTGACCGGACAGCTGCTGCTGCTCCTCCTCCTCGTCCTCCAGCCCTGCGCCATCACCGCCATAGCGCTTCCCACGCCCTTGGTCGCCACTACCGCTGCTGGCGGCCAGCCACCACGGCGCCCCTTCGCACACCGCCTCGACGACGCTGCCCGCCGTGTACACGTGTACGAGCGCAGGCAGCGAGGGGCCGACACGCACCCGTGCCCCGCCCTCAGCGCGGCCGCTCGCCTCCGACTGCAGGAGGTCGCTGAAGACACAATGATACACATCGTTGCCAGAGGTGAAGACGAGATAGGGTCCTTGGGTGAGCACGGTGACGCTGGCCAGCGTGCCGCTCGTCGCGCCCGGGGCCGCCATCGTGGGCGAGGTTGGCGACAGCGGGGAGCTGGGGCGTGCCTCTCCAGCGCGCTCCCGCCGCAGCCGCACCACACTGCTCGTCGTGCGCACCGCGAAGCGGTTGAGCACTTGCTGCGGCGCCCCGTGCTGAGAGTAGAACATATCCTTCACCACCTCCGTCGCGAGGGTGAGGCGTGGCAGCACGGCGTCGGTCGCGACGGCCCACCACCCGGTGGCGGCGGCCGCAGCCGGCGTGCCACGGCTGCCAGGCGCCTCGCTGCTGTTCGCGTGGCTGGCGACGTGGGCGCCGACAGCGACAAGGTTCATATTGCCGGTGAGGGGATTGAAGAAGAGCTGTCCGTCGTTGACGAGAATGCCCTCGGCGGGGCCGTTGGGGTGACTGCGATGAGGATGATGCTGATGATGAGCTGTGCTGTTGTTGTTGTCAAAATAGTCCGATGAACGTGTCGTCACGTCGAAGTAGAACTTGCGCTCCGAGAGCGCGTACCGGTACTCAATATGGGCCATGCCCTGCGGGTTCGACAACAGCGACACCTCCGATTTGGCTTTATTATTATTACTGGTGTTGTTGTTCTTTTGAAGGCTGCTGTTGAAGTAAAAGCTCTCCTCCAGCCGCGCCACAGCCGCCATCGTGTCGCTCGCCTGCCGCTGCATGTGGTGCTCGAAGAGGAGCTGGCGCGACCCGCCGCGGACCTCGCGGCTGACGTAGCGCACCCCGCCGTTGTCGAGCAGCACCACCAAGGCGACGTCCATCGCGAAGGCAGCGTTGTAGCGCGTCGGCGCCAGAAGCTTCACGATCCCTTGCGTGTCCGGCAGCACGACGACTAGCGGGTCGCTCCGCTGCGTGCGGCGCACCGTCGGCAGCGCCGGCCGCACCGCCGCCGCCCCGGCGCCCCCGGCAGAGGCCTGCCCCATCGCGTGGCGCAGCAGGCTATGGCCCGCCGCGGCGGCCGCGCCCTCGCCCACCGGCGCGAGGTAGGCCTCGAGGAGGAGCGTGTCCAGCAGCACGAGGCAGTGCGCCGTCGCGGCCGCGAAGAACTCAGCGCGGCCGGCAGGGTCCAGACCAATCTCGACGGTCTGCACCACGTCCGCGGCCGCCACGCGCCCCTCACTCAGCTGCCACAGCAGCAGCTCCGCCATGGGCTGCACGCCCTCCGGCGTCACGAGGAAAAGGAAGACGCTGCCGACGGTGGTGCCCACGATGCCGAGCGCCGTGCGCAGCCCGGGCAGCTCCGCGAGGCGCAGGCACGTGACCTCGCCTTGGGAGAGCGTGAGGCACTGACAGGCGCAGCCGGCGTTATCGACAGCGGTCGCGGCCAGGTACTGCTGCAGGGCGGCCGCCACTGCTCCGCTGCTACCTGCATTGTTGTTATTGCTGTTGCTACTGTTGCTGCCTTGGAAGAGGGCACCGCTGCGCTGGGCGGAGATGGTGCTGCCGCCGGCCGTCACGCACACACCGAGGTCACGCAGGAGCTCCACGTGCTGGGTGGGGTGCGGCAGGTGGGTGGTGGCGCGCCGCTGGGCTGTGTGGTGCAGCCCTGAGAGTTTATGCTGAGTAGAGGAGAGCATCCTGGTCTAATAACAATAATAATAAATGTATTTTCTTTTTCTTTTTAAAGTATCAACTTTTTTTTTTTGTTTCTCTGCTAAAGAGGAATCTGTTACTATGGCTAATACATAAAGAGAATGCGTGAGAGAGGAAGAGAAGAGAAGAGACAGTAAGAAAGAATAGCATAAAAAAAAATCAACATGATAGCAACAATAACTTTTTGCTTCTTCCACCTTCCCATAAATAGAGTAGCCTCAACTTTTTCAGATATCCTTTAAAGGTTAAATGAATTTAGATAGACTAACGTTCTTATTTGCTAGCTTTAGTCTGCTGTTTTGCTTATTTTTCCTCTTCTGTTTTCTTTTTTCGAATTCGTGAGCGAATTCTGAAAGAAGAACAACAACCGAAGAAGGAAGTATATTTTTGAGAAAACCGTACTAAAGAGACATAAAATTGAACAGAAATAAAAACATTTGAATAAAACTTTTTTTCTATTTTTCTTTAGTTATTTAGTTAGTTATTACTTTTTTTTTTTAACGTTACTCTTGTTTCTTTATGTGTTTTTTTTTTACTCTTATCTTAGATAGCAATAAAACAAATCAACAAAGAAAAAGAGAGAAAGAAATGAAAGAAAGAGACACGACGGCAGCGACAGTGACGTAGTGCACACACACATGCGCGCGCGTGTCCGTGGAGTGCTTGTGCTTCCCCTTTTCAGGTACGCCAGCAACACACACATGAGAGAAAGAGTCTCTCCGCTCCGTGTTGTGCTTACTTGAAGACGCGACCCTCGAGCACCGGCAGGGGGATGGTGGGGCCCTCCCACGCGAGGTAGTCCGTGATCTGCTCCTTCTCCTTCTGGATGTCGGCGATCTCGGTCCAGTCGAAGTTCTCGGTGTCGACGACGTCGGTCACGATCTCGGGCATGCCCTTACCGCGGAAGACCCAGAAGCCGACGATCTCGTGCTTCTTCTCCTCGCCGATGATGAGGGCGACACCGAAGGCGTACTTGCGGGTGTGCTCCATGCGCTGGAACCAGCCGCGGACAAGGTTGGCAGTCATGAACGGCACCTTGTTCTCGTCGTTGTACTTG
>AUXN01000569.1:0-10047 GCA_000482125.1 Strigomonas galati
AAAAAAAGAACAAGTAATAATAGACAAATACTAACGAAAATAGGAAAGAAGTAAAAAAAATAGTAAATTAAATATATGCATTTCTCTCCTTTTTGCTGATAGTTATAGTTATCTTATTTGTACATATACGCACTTACTTTTTTTTTTTTTTACAAGAGCGAGTAGCGAATGAACACCGCCTCCACCGCGGCCTCAATATCCTTCTTGACATGACTGCTACGTGAGAGTGTCACCAGCGGCCGCAGCACCCCGTCGTCTAAACTATACACCCAACCGTGAGCATCTACTTCCTCTGTGTCTTCCGACAGCTTCAACACTTCTTGTATACGATTGGTGACAATAGAAGAAGAAGAACTGTTGCTGCCATCGCTGATGACTTTTTGCGCCTCCTGCGCCCTCTGCTGCTGATGTCTGTGACGTGCCTGATGTTGCAATAGCAAATGCTCCACGTCACTCTCCGAAAGAGAACCCTCCTGCACTTGTACATGTTTTAACAGCTCTCGTTCATACTTATACTTATCATTTTGTGCCTGCCACTTGCGCTGGAGAATACGGCAGTTCGCCACGTGCGACAGCTGCTCCAGCACATTTAGCTCACATAATAGATTCACATGATCTCGTGCGGAAATTTCCAAATGCATTCGCTCCTCATGGCGATACTTGAGCTCGCGCACTTGCATAATCCAGTGTTCGGTGAGGCCCAGCAGGTCACCCCGGTAGGCTGCCGTGACACCACCACACTTATAATGTCCTGCCACAATCACATGCTGCACGTGCAAACAGTCCACGGCAAACTGCAGCGCACTCAAACAGTTCATATCCGAAAGTGAAAAGAGATTAGCGATGTTGCGATGTACAAAAATTTCACCAGGATGCAAGCCCACCACCTCGTTGGCAGGCACGCGGCTGTCGCTGCAGCCGATCCACAGATATTCTGGTTTTTGTTCCTTGGCGAGTTCCGTGAAATAGTCTGGGTTATAACGGGTCACCTCTGCTGCCCACTGTTTGTTGTAGTCTAAGAGGGCTTGTACGCCGTGTTTGCGCGTCGTGTAGGCTTGACGCATCATATCGCCCATAATGGTATTACGATCAGCCGCATTACTGCTATTGTTGTTGTTACTGTTGTTGCTATTGTTGTTGTTGTTGTTGGCAGTGTCGTTGTTTCGCTTGTTGGCTTGCTTCTGACGGTTGCCCTCTTCGGCCTGACGGCGGCGAGAGCGCTGAATATTATGGAGTGTGTTCTGTGCCAGCAGCCGCATCCGGTCTTCATCATCAGCGGCCTCTGCATCTGCTGCTTCATGGTGGTGGCGATGGTTACAGTCAGCGGCACCACAGCCGCAGGTGTGCTCTTCATAAGATGCCGGCACCAGCCCACGGGCGTGATAGGCATCGACCTCTTTCGAAAAGAAGGAGGAGAAGTTGTCCTTGGAAGAGCGGTCCGCATCTGCTGGGGGTTTTGCTTTTGATTTTGCGGCGGAGGCCATCGCTTGAGGGGGGAGGGGTAGCACGTTTTCTTCTTGTTGGCGGGCAATCTTTTCGGCCGCGTGGAAACGGCCAACGGAGTGGTTGGTTGTCCTCATGTCCATACTTTTAAGTTCCGACGTGGTCTCTTCTTTTTTGCTATTGTTGTTGTTGTTGTTGTTGTCGCTTGGAGGTTCGGAAAAGATCAAAAGACGGCTGGTTGGTGCGGTCAGACCGCTGTAAGAACGCAGTTGCTGTAGCGGCAGCGACGTGAAGTGTGAGCACTGACGTCTGAACATTGTTTAAGAAAGAAAGTACAGACACACTACAAAAGAGAAAAAAAAATATATATTTAGTGGATGCAATTGTAATGAGTTTTGTTTTATAACAACAGACAGTTATGGTGTGTAATGAAAGAAAAGAAAAAAAAAACAGAAAAGGGAAATGTTTAAAACGAAATGAATAAATATAAAAAACGATTTGATGATGGATTGATTTTGATGGAAAACGAAGTTATTTTCTTTTCTTTTTCTTTTCCTGTTTCCTCTTTCTTTTGTTTTACTGGTGTTGCTCTTTTAGAATGCGAGAGAAAAGGGAGAGAAAAGAGGTTATCAGCATATTCAGTAGGTACGACTTGCATTATAGGAAAATAATATGTACACGTTATCAACGAATAGAAAAATAAGACAGATTTTTTTTTAAATTTAGAAATGAATGTATACATCAGCATTGCTCAACACGTAAAAATGTGCACGACAAACTTTCCTGCACTTCTCTTCGAGGACGCTTCAACTCTTGTTCTTGTTGACCATAATTCTCATTCTGTGATGAAGGAGAAGAAGAAACAAAAGAAGACAGAAAAGGCATCACCTCCGTCTCCTCTCGGTTCGCACGTTGCCGCAGCCGACAGGCATGACAGAGGAATGCGCTCCCGTATAAAAATTTTAACACGTCACAAGTTTTGTTTTTGTCGGCATCTTCTTTTTCATTTTCTTTATTATTTTGTTTGTGTAATGATGACGAAGAAGAAGGAGCAGCAGCAGCGCAACGATTCCACAATAAAGAAGCAAGAGAGGAATTCACGGCATGTCGTTGTGTAGGCAACAGACAACTCTGGTGGAAGAGCGAAAAGCACCGTGCACACTCTAAGATACCATCGTCCTCTGTTAACACATAATGAAAGGCCTTATTGTTATTATACTTGGTGTTGTCCGCTTCGCTGTCTGACCTTGTGGGTGAAACATTGCCTTCAGCTTCTGTTTCGGTACGTCCTATAATGGTGTGTTGTACAGTTGCTCGTTGAAGTAGGGTCATGTTGTCCTTCAGCAGTTTTTGGGGGAAATGATGATGAGAACTGTTAACAGCTGTAGAATTTTTTGTGTTGGGTACCTGTAGCAGCAAATGCAATAGATGCAATGTTTCTTTGTTTTCTGCTTGAAGTATGTGTAGAAGTGGTGGTGTCAGTACCAGTTGCTCTATCAGCGTCCGGAAGGGCAGACGTTGCAGTTTATATAATGTTACCTTTTCGTTATCCTGTATAGTATTATTATTCACAGACCACTGATCAAAGATCCACAAATGCGGTGCGATGGCAGCAATGGAAGTCGAAGATGAGCTTTCGTCATCGGGACGCTGTTCAAACAGAAATGTGTACTGACAGCGATTCTTGTTAAAAGTAAAATACTGTTGCAAATCTACATCACCTATACGCATATTTTTGTTATTATTTACTTCTTCATCCTCTTCATCGTTATTATTATTATTATTATTATACTTGTTGTTACTGTTGTAAGAGGCAGAAGCCAGACCTTGAGAGCTGTGGAAAAGCACCTCCGCCACTGCATGAAGACGCAATGTCACCAGCTGTTGCAACAGCCGTGCAGCACGTGCGTCTCTTCGTTTCTGATAACGTATACAAGAACCATCATGTTGATGATAAAGTGTAGAGATCAGATCCAGCAGCACGCGCCACGTCATGGCTGCCTTCTTGGGTGTCTGGCAGCATTCGAACATGTCCAAATGAATTTCATTTTTTTCGTCGTAGTTTTCATACTCTTCTTCTACATCATTATCATCATGGTCGTCATTATTCACATCCGTTTGTTCCGCATCACCATTATTGGTCAAGAAAGTGTACAAGAGCAACCACATATCCTTTTCTTCTGTTGTGTAATCTTCAGAAACTCCATCAGTTGTTTCTTCATTGTGTTTGTGATAATTGTTATTATTATTGATAGTGTTTTCAAATTCTTCTCGAACGCATTCTACCAAGAGCGCATTTTGGTTTTCCTTTTCCGAAAGGTTTGAATTCGTATTGTTATTGTTGTTTTGTGTTGGAAGTTCAGTTGACGGCACAAAGGATGTTGTTGAAATGGAAGAAACCGCTTTCCATTTCAAAACGGTTCGTTGTTTGTGTAAACTATCACACACAGGACAGTTTGCTCTTCCTCTTTTACTTCCAGCTGTTACACTACTATCATGAAGAGAAGCAGTAGTAGAAGAAAAGTAAAACGACGACAAGAACACTTTTCGTGCGAAAAACAAAAAATGCGTACTGTATTTTGAGAAGGATGAACTATTATTATTATTATTATTATTATTATTATTATTATTATTATTAACTGGATATGCATCTTGTGATGAATGTTCATGAGCGTGATAACAATTCAACAAAATGGTACGAGCAGCAAACACTAGCAATCGTCGCCATAAAAGAAAAGAAGTCACCGTGCCTTTGGTTTGTGAAATCATTTGATTGCTGCATGTGGCGCCTGCAGGATTTAGCTCCATTAAATTATTTTGATTATGATGAGCGTAAAAGTAGCACGTCAGTGGCCGTGTCAGACACCAGCAAAGTTGCTGACAGTAAAAGAGATACTTATACTTTCTGGTTGCGGCCGCTACTTGCATCAGTGGAATGGTACCATTAGCAAATATGTTTGCATTATTATTATTTTTATAATTATGATTATTATTGTGTGGTCGTATGGCAGCATGCATGACCATTTTCTGTTCGGCGGTGCCGTACAAAAAGAAGGACGGTAATAATAAAGGATCATATTCATCTTCTTGTCTTGTTTTTGCATTTTTATTATTATTCGTGTTCATGGCGGCGGCGGCGACCGCTGCAAATAGGTCATCATATAAGTCTATATCTCCATCTTCATTATTATTAGTATTATTATTTTCTCCTGTAGCTGCTCCATCTGCAATGCTGTTATTATTATTTGTGTTAGTTCCATCTTGAGAATGGCCATGACGAGAGACGTGATGAGCAAGAGAAGCAGCTTCCAGAGCTGTCACCAATGCTTGTTGTTCTATATCTGTTGTATCTTCATTACTAGTGGTTGTTGTTCTTGTTGTTGTTTCTGCTTCATGATCGCTTCTTCCTTTTTGTTTCATTTGATCTCGTTTCAGTCGCTCTTCCTCTTCTTCACGTTCTTTATCCCATTTTCGTTTCTGATGATACGCGGTGAGGACTGTTTGTAAGCGACCACGTTCTTTCGGGGTGGACAGTGTATTTTGAAAAAATAAAAGTGTCATCGTTTCTGCCAAATTGTGTTCAATTACAAAAGATGATGATGATTTATCTTTCTTATTATTATTATTATTATTAATGGGTTGTTTTGGTAGCACGCTTCGGCAGCGGCCAACAAACTGTTCAATATCTTTGATTTTGATTTTTAAAATGCACACCTGATTTTCACGATGACCTTTTTTTTCTGCAGCAACCGAAGTAGTAGTAGTAGTTTTAGTTTGTTGTTGCTTCTGTGGCGCAGACGCAGATGAGGATAAGACCAACGGTACGCGAATATAACTGGTTCGCTGTTTCGTTGTTGTTTTGTCATTATTATTATTATTAGCAGTTGTCGTGTCGCCACCACTCACACCCGCGAGAACGTTATCCATATGCGCTAGCTGTTGCCAATACACAGGTTGTGTAAATGCTAAATATGCACACGTGCAGTAGGCTGCTTCTACTTCTAATGTACCTATACCTTCTTGTTGTTGTTGCGGATCATTTCTATTATTGTTGCTATTGTTATTGTTATTATTTCTTCTGCTGCTGCTATTGTTGCTATTATCTTTCGTGATGGTGATGGGAGGATTTGCGTGGCGGCAGCGGCGAAATAATGTTGTGCTTTCACTAGCAATCATTTTACTTAGTTGTGTTAGTGCACTCAACGTAGTATTAGTATTTTCATTATTATCTTTTTTGTTCTGGTTGTTGCTTGCTTGGTGCTCTGCTTCGCTGTGACTTTTTGTTGTTGTCGCTTTTTGAGGGGTAGTATAAATTGTTCGGCTAAGCGTAAACATATTTGTTTAACTTTACCATCCTCCATTTTTTTCTCTATAACTTTATAAATGTAAGTATGCTTCTATGTTAGCAAATGTATATATGTTTGTTTTCTATGTGTATGTATTGGTGCTGTTAAGCTAAAGAAGAGAAAGCAAAGATAGGGAGAGAGAAAGTGAATTTAGAAAACTGTATAGACAAAAAAAAAAAAACGAAAGAGATAATTATTCTTTGAGCATATGATAATAAACAGATGATAACGAAGACATAAAGTATAGATTTTATGTTTGTTTGTTTGTTTTGGAGAACGGAAATAATTGACTGTACAAGATAAAAAAAAAGAAAAGAAAACGTTAAAGAGACAAAAAAAATGAAAAGTGAAAAGTGATTATTCTGTTTTGTATTGGCACTGCTATATTAGATTCCGTTTCCACGTAATCGTCGCAACAACTCGGTAGAGCTACTGTTTCCAAAGGGTGTACTATTATTATAACTATGATTAGTAGTCGTATCACGAGAAGGGCTTTTAAGCTTTTTATTATACAGCTGGGAAGGGGTAGGCGATAGTTTTATTTGTTGATGCTGTTGCTGCTGTTGTTGTTGTTTGTTATGTGGAGAGGGTGATGTTGGTGGACGTCGTTGGGTCTTCTTCTCCACAGAAGAGGTAGCACTCATATTCATTGTCGTTACATGAGGATTATTATTATTATTATGAAGAACTGAGGAAGTAGAAGCGGTGGTCAGTTTGTTTTTGTTACGTGTTGGGTATGGTTGTTGTCGCGGCGATACCTTTTGCTGTTGTTGTTGTTGATAGCTATTGCTATTCATGTTATTATTAGTACTAGCGCTCCGTCTATGTCGTGGTTGTGCTGGGATTTCATCGTACACACTGGGTGGATAGAAATGATTCTTTTGATTATTATTATTATTATTATTATTATTTGTAGTAGTTGCATTCCAATAACGATCCTCTGGTCGGCTTTGGGTGAACATTTTCTCACTTCCTCCTCCACCTCCGCCTGGGCTGTTGTTGTTGCTGCCAGGACTGCCACCACCTCCAGCTTTACTATTGCTGCGGCTTCGCTGTTGTTGCAGGCCAGCACTGTTAATATTAGTGGTACTATAAGTATCTTGTAGCTTTTGAAAGCTCTGCTGCAGTTGCTCCATCGTGTGCTGCTGCTGTCGCCGCCAGTCTTCGTTTTCGGCACGGTTGCGATTCACATGAGGAGAGCGGCGGTTCCCATCTTCAACAGAGCCTGTAGAGGATCTTCTTCTTCCAGACCTTTGTTTTTGTTGTAACAGCTGTTGATATAATGGTGCAGTTGCTCCTGTTGTTGCAGCTGGTTCTCCGCTCTGAAAGGTAAGAGAACGAAAGACATCCTTGTGGATAGGATCCTCTACATTGACACCACCACCAGCCCCTACGATAGAGGGAGACAGCTGCGAGGACATGGCGGAATACTTGCTGTGACTACTCCAATCTTCTTTCCCTAATGAAGGTACCACAGGTGGTGGTAGCGGTGGCACAGGTTGCTGCTGTTGCTGTTGTTGCTGAGTATTATTATTATTATTAGTTACAGCTGGTGACTGCTTGGCAGAGGCAAGAAGGGAAATGTACTCGCCGACGGCAGAAGGGCTGCTGTGCACAGAAGAGGGCAGTGAAGGGCGATTGTCATGGTCGTAGGTGCGAAACGGGTAACACTCTTGTTGTGGTGGCGGTGGTGGTGGCGGCAGGGATGATACTTTATTATTATTATTATTATTGTTGTTATTATTATTATTATTGCTCATTTGAGCTGGAGGAGTAGCACTTCCTCCCTCTCCAACAACACCACCACCGCTCGTAGTAGAATGGGTAGTACCATAATAATAACCATCGTCGTTACCAGTGCCGGTGAGATAGGGGGAGAAGGTTTGCTTTTTAGGTGTATGTAGTGCGTTCGGGTTTGCATTGCTATTATTATCATCGTCATCATCCTCATCTTCATCTTCATCATCAAAATGGATCTCAATTTCCTCACGGACAGGTTGTTGAAGTGTTGCTTCTTTTTCTTCTTTTGATCCTGTATGTAATGGTGAGACATCCTTCTTTTGTTGTTGTTGTTGTATATGTGCTTGAACTTCTTCTTCTGTCTGTGTAGATAGCAAGTAGGCACGAAGGGCATCCACAGAGGTCGCCTTTGTTTTTCCCTCCTCAACTTTTCGGTCATCCTCTCTCTTGGTGGTGTTATTATTAGTACTAGTGGTGTAGCCACGTCCTGCTGGCAGCATATCAATGTGTTCATGTGTCAACTCATATAGCTCCATCAGCGTCTCTAATTTTTGTTCTCGCTCTCGCAGTTGTGCTTCTCGCTCCTCTAGTGCTTTTGTTTGTTGTGCTAACGCTTTTTGTTGCTGTTGCTGATGTCCGGAAGGAATGGTTGCGCTAGTGCTGTTTGTGCGCTGTAGCTGTACATACAGCTCCTCTGAGACCAACTGGTATAGCCAACCGTGGATACGCAAACGAAACACTTGTAACTGCGCCATGTGCGCTGCTGTCACTGGAGGTGGTAGTGGCTGTTGCTGTTTGTTACCACCTCCACTTAGAACACTATTTATCATGCGTCGCTTGTGTTCCTCCGCGGCGCCTGCCAGCCGTTGCACCAAAAATTTGTATTCACTACTTAACGGCGGCGGCTGTGCCGTGGTCTGTTGCTGTGTTTCAATCAGCTTCAGCAGGAGATGCCCTACGGACGCGATGTCTTCCTGTTGATGCTGTGTAACTTTCTCTGGAGAGGTCTGCGCGCCCTCATCGACACTTGTATCTACACCATCTACTGTAGCTGCAGCAGAAGCAGCAGGGTTCGGTCCAAACAACGAGAAGGGCAGCGGTGCACAAACAAAGTAAGTGTGATGTACTGATGTCCGTTCTGTAATGAGACAACGAGGCAGGACGACACTGTCGTGAAGCGTTTCGAGTAGCATGGACACTTCCTGTGCTTCTTGTTGGGCCTTCTTTTGTTGTGCTTCTTCTTCATCGTTTACATTTGCTTGTATATTATTATTGTTTTTATGCTGTTGCTCTGCTGTAGCCGCCCAGGTCATGACACACGATGTCATGGTCTTCTCCAGCTGCTCGGCGAGACTGTGGCCCACATTAAAGCATAAAATGTGTTCCTCCGTCAGCTGCCCCCCAAAGTGGTACCCACCCTGATGCACCGTCGCCAGCATGGACAGCAAGGAGTACAACAGCCGCCAGAGCAGCTCCTCGCTCCAGACCGCCACCGAGGTCTCTAATGTCTTCTTACTACGGAGGCCACCGCCGGCCGTGTAGATGGTGGAGTCACGGCTCTGATCGGCGGCAGCGGAGATATCTTTTGACGGGCTGCTGTGCACGGAAGAGGAAGTTGGGTTATTATTGTTATTATGATTGGTAGAGGAAGTACCGCGGTAGGCGCGCTGCATGTACTGATGGAGCGAGAACATGTTGTTCGCATAGGAAGAAGACGACGTAGAAGTGATACTAGGAGTGGTATTATTATTATTTGGAAATTCCTTTGCGCCCTCAAACATGATGAAGTTGGTCACAATAGCGAACCGTTCCCAAAACGACAAATGTGGCATTGCTACTGTATTCAAAGTGTTGTTGCTCAGTAACTGTTGTTTCAACTGGTGTGCATACTCTAAACAAAACGATTCATACAAGCAGTGATACAAACACTCACTCTTTTGATGTGTAGCAGTATTTGAGGAAGGAGGGACAGGGGTGGAACTCACAATACGCAGCAGCGGCGGCAGCGCAAAAGCAGCCGCAAGTACAGAGGAAGGCGCGAGAGGAGCCGTGAGCGGCCACAGCGCCTCCAATGACACGACACCGTTATGATGACTCCGTTTTACTTTCCCTGCTTGTTTTCCTTCTTTCGTTCCTCCCTTCACAGAAGAAGAAGGAGGCTCACTGACATTCTGAGAAAAGAAGAGCTGCTGTACTATGCGCTGCGGCAGCTGGTGGCAGCGCTCGTAGGTCGAGCAGAGCGCGTCGCAGGCCGCCACCACACGTGCATGATCGCTTGGTGAAATGGTCAGCGAGCGAACCTGTAAGACATAATGATAACTATTACTATTAGTGTTATTACTATTGTTATAATTAGAAGTAACAGGTTTGGTAGGGTCTTCCATTCTTAACGGGACGTCTGTTTTCACTAAATAGGCTGATGGGTCGCTGAAGGTATGAATAATGTTCATCTTCTTATGTCACTGAGAAGTTAGCAAAAGAAAAAATTATATATTGTGGGTATATAAGCTAATATATA
>AUXN01000570.1:0-10021 GCA_000482125.1 Strigomonas galati
AAGATAGAAAGAGCAACAAAATTTTCTTTTTCTCCCACTACTGTACTTCCCTTTTTTTTTTCTCTCTCTCTTCTACCTTTGCTGAAAATTTACTTTTTCAGAAAATATATATAAATAAATGTTGCGTTTTTCATTCAAAGGTGTTAATATATGTGCCTCTTTGATGCCACACATTAGTGAGTAGTTCTTGTGCAGTTTTTCTCTTTACTTTTTTTCTCTCTCTCTCTCTCTGAGTATCGTTCTTATATGATATGTCACGTATCAAAAGATGCAACATTTCGAAAAGACAAAAGAAAGTAAAAATGCACAAGAAATGAGAACGCGAGAATTCTCTTTTCTCTATAAAATAAATAAACTGAAAGCGAAAACACTTCATCTTTTTTTATTATTGTTGCAAGCACTAAATCGCTGTTATAAGAATCAGAAGCATTGTATTTGGTATTTGTATAATGTAGCTTGCTTAACAGAAGTTGAATTCGACTACTTTTATTCTATAATATTCGTTATAAAGTATTTTGTTACATGTTTTTTTTTCTGGTTTTTATTTTAGTAGTTAGTTATTTTATTTTAGGTGTTACTGTTGATATTCTCTCTTCTTTTTTTTTTTCAGATTATAAATTGAAGAAAGAAAAAAAAACTACTATTGCAAAATAAAAAATATATAATTACGATTGTTCGGCTCTATTTATATTGTTAGTAGAAGCGTATGAAAGCATACAAGCGCGTACACCACTTTCTGTACGAAGTATAAATGTAGAGCCTCCCTTTTTTTACATATTGTTTTCTCTTTTTTTTTTCTCGCTTTTTTCATTTGTTTACGTTTTAGATATTGAGAAACTAAAACTAAGCAAATATGTAAATGTACATTATTGGAACTTTCTCATTTTTTATCTTTTCCTTTTCGATTACTTTTTGTTTCCTCTTTCTTTTGCGTGTTTGTTTTCAATATATAGTAAATAATATAAATATATTTGTGTGATTGACTGGACGTTTCGTGTAATTTTTTTTGTATTGTCATATATAATTAAATCGTGTCTTTATCATTAGTATTATCATAGATGGGATTGTCTTCATGTGCATATGTTTCTTCTTCTTGTAAATATATCATACGCAGATGAGGAGCCTCTAGTTAATATTTGCCTTCTCTCTTCTCTCTCTCATTTCTGTGTTTCCTTTTATGGTAGCACAAAGTAAACGTGCACTTGGAAAAGAGAAAAAAGAAATTAGTTTTTAGCTCTTTTCTTTTTTCTGTTGATTTTTTTTTCTGTCTGGTTTCTCTTTTTCTTTTTTTTTTTTTGTTTTGTCAAGCAAGAAAAAACCAGTCATTCAAAAGGAGAAAAAACAGCTCTATATATATATATACCTTCGTTAGTTCTTTTTTTCTTCTGTTTTCGTTGTTGATTTCATAGTTTCTCCAATTATTTACTTCTTCTCATTTTTATTATTATCTTTAGTTCCCTGTGTAGAATAGACAGAAGCGCTCATACTCACACTACCTTATCTCTCTCTATATCCCGTTAGAATGTCCAAACCTCTACGGCGGACCCTCTCTAACACAAACCCATTAGTGGCCGACATGTACGCCTATCCTTACTTGGAAGAGTACGGCGCCAACTGGGATAATAATAATAATAATAATAATAACAGTAAAAACAACAATAGTAATAGTACTAGTAACACAAATAACGCTAGCAACACCGCTAACAAAGGTACTAGTAACGGTGGCGGCACCAAGAAGGCCATATCTAGCACCCAGAGCAACAATAATGGCGTGGATGATAATAGTAAGAACCTCAAAAACGGCGACGCAGAGGGCGACGGCTACCTGGGCTATGAGTGGGACCCCACATACTACGAGATGGACTACGGTGGTGGTGGTGCTGCCGTGCCCGCGCAGGGCGCCAAGCGCAACAGCGGGGCCAGCCTGGGGCCGCTCCCCCAGAAGAAGCTCAGCCTCTCGAACCCCCGCCTCAGCACCAGCACCTCCAACCCTAGCGGCGCGAAGCCGAAGAACGGCACGGCGGCCCGCACCGTCGACATTGTCGACATGCGCAGCGCGAGCCAGCTGAGCGCGAACGGCCGCCAGCCCTCCTCCCCCAGGGAGGACCTCAACGTGAAAGGCGGCAAGTGCAAGGAGACATCGTCCGGCAAGGCGTCCAAGAAGGGCAAGAAGAACTCCACCTCCAGCAAAGCCGCTGCCAAGGAGGAAAATAGCACAAGCGACATGAATAGCAAAACACTAGGCGGCAACCCGAGCGAGCGTGGGGCGGAGCGCCCGTCGGCGGTGCCGCACCCGCCCACCCTCGCCACCGCGCCGCGGCCGCAGACGAGCCCGACCACCTCCACCCTCAGCCAGCAGGCCATCTGCAACCTCAGCAACGGCAGCTTCGGCCAGAGCCGCTCCCCGCGACAGTCCAGCACCCTGACGCCGGAGGGCAAGACGCGCAGCAACAACAGCAACTCGCTCGCCTCGAGCCTCACCAAGCGCGACAGCAAGGTGCGCACGAACGTGCCGAGCTCTAGCGTCGCACCGGCGCCGGCCACGGCGGACATCCCGGCGACCGTGACGCCGCACAACACGCATCTCTCCCTTCCTCCGCCGATGGCGGCAAGCAACATCGCCGCGCCGCCGGCCGCCCCTGCGAGCCAGAAGGCGGCCAAGGCGGCGCAGGTGGGCAGCACGCCCAAGAAGCCCATCACGAGCAGCGCTGTGACGCCCACGATTAAGACGCCCGACCCCGTCATCGCCAAGCGCGCGCCGGCGCCGCCTGGCAAGCGGAAGTCTGCGTCCGTGCCGCCGGCGACGCCCAAGCGCGAGGACGCGTCGGTGCTCAGCCCGCACGGCCGCGCCCACAGCGGGCGGCGGCGCGAGAGCGGCACTCGCGACGACGGCGACGACGAGGAGCCGCCCGCCGAGCGCAACGGCCTGCCCGCGCAGACGTACGACCGGGCCTCCGTCGCGGAGAACCACCTCGGCACGCGCTTCCTCAACGACTACCTGCTGCTGCAGGACGTCGGCCGCGGCGCCTCCGGTAAGGTGCTGCTCGCGTACAGCCTCGCCAAGAACCGCAAGGTGGCCATCAAGGTCATCAGCAAGCCCAAGAAGAAGCGCTACACACTCTCCAAGTGCGACAGCGCGATTGACATGGACCATCCGCCGAGCAGCCCCTTTGGCGCCGCCGAGCTCGACCGCAAGACGCTCGCCCTGCAGCGCGAGATCGACGTCATGAAGAGCATCCACCACGAGAACATCGTCGCGCTCTACGAGGTGATCGACGACCCGCACTCCAACAAGCTCTACCTCGTCATGCAGTTCGTGGACAACGGCCCCATCGCCACCATCGACTCGGAGGGCAACCTCAGCACGCGCCTGCGGTCGAGCCAGCTCGCGCAGCTGGCGACGCAGATCTGCGCCGGGCTGCACTACCTCCACCGCCACCACGTCGTGCACCGCGACATCAAGCCAGAGAACATCCTCGTCAGCACGAACGGCGTGGCCTACCTCGCCGACTTTGGCGTCGCCGAGATGCTCGAGCGCAACAGTGACGTGCCGACGACGGTGGACAACTGCGGCTTCCAGGGCACGCCGCTCTTCATGCCGCCGGAGATCTACACCCGCGCGGAGGACCTCGTCGACCTGACGCCGGAGGAGACGAAGGTGCGCATGACCATCGACCCCTTCGCGCTGGACGTGTGGGCCCTCGGCGTCACCTTCCTCGCGCTGCTCACCGGCAAGGTGCCCTTCACCTCCATCACGGAGATCCGCGCGGCGGCCGCGGCCGGCGGGGTGCGCATGCCGGCGGCGGTGCCGGAGGAGTGGCGGGCGCTGCTGCAGGGCATGCTGCAGTGCGACCAGCGCCAGCGCCTGGACATCAAGGCGGTGCGGCAGCGCGTGAAGCAGATCGCGGCCGCGCTCGTGCAGCGCGGTGACACCGGCAGCCTCGCGACGCCGCTGCGGCCGACAGACCCGCTGCTCATGTTCAGCCCGACGACGGAGAGCGAGAACAACAGCGTGCGGACGAGCAACACCAACAACGTGGTGCTCTCGCAGCGGGGACCGGTGCCGACCGTGACGGCAGCCCCGGCCCCGCCGCCGCCCGTCGCCGCGACGGACTTTAACCCCGTCATGGACGACAGCGCCGCCGACCTCGACGCGGACGCGGTGTGCATCAGCGCCTCCGTCGTGCCGACGAGCGCCATGGGCGCCAACCCGGCGCGGCCCGGCGGCGTCTACACGGCCGACCCCATCACGGAGGACGACCGCCTGCCGCCCATCTTCGTGCCGAGCAGCCAGTCGCGCAGCAGCGTCGCGAGCACCTCCCGCACCCCGCTCGTGGGCGCCGGCACCGGCAACGCCACGGGCACCAACCCATGGCGCTTCCATGCGAACAATAACAACAACACTAATGCTAATAGTGCCTCCGGGCGGGACCGTGGGGACGACGGGGCGGGTTACAACATGGCCGCCCTCCGCAGCAGCGGCACCTCCAGGGACAGCAGGGCGAAGCGCTCCAGCCAAATGAAAAAACGCGATGAATATGAAGTTGGCATGAAAGATCGGATCTGTTCAGTTTTATGTTACTCGTGCATGTTTTACTTTCTCTTTTGTTTGTTTGTTTTTCTGTCTCAGCATGATCATCATGAACGTTGATTTAGTTAGTGTATTTTATTTTCCCGTATATATGTATCATTTTCCTTTGTGTGTTTTCTTCTTTTTTTTTTTTCACTCCGTTTATCCTCTATTAATTACAAACGTGTTGTTATTAATATTACTGTACCACTGTTGATGGTGACTTTATTATTTTTTTTTTAACTTGCTTATTCGAATCATCTGATTCGTTTTTTTTCTTCTCCTTTTCTTTTGTTGTTTTTTTTTTTTTGTTTTCTCATTTTTTGATTTATTTTTCCGCGTGCTTTTCTTTCTTTCTCACCTGTTCTTATCAAAAATGGTGCACTACTGGTGAAGTAGCAGATGTACATATGTATTCACAAAAAGAGAAAAATTGCAAAAGAAGTTCTTTTTTAATACGTTATTGTCTTTCTAGTGCTCTTCTTGTATATGAATCAGGAGAAAAGAAAGAAGAAGAAAAATAAAGATAATCATCATCTGTTACCCTCAATCAACACATTTATTATTCTCGCTGTATACTTTTATACCTATAACTTCAAAACGCGTGCTATCCTTATTTTCGGCACAGACATACATATATATCATGCACCCCAACGAAATGCTTTTGAACTATTTCTTTCACTACGAACTCTACACGGTTCTGCCATTCTTAAAAACACTCTTCCTCCCACTCTCCTTTTTTCTCTTCTTCTCGGAAGTAAATAAGTACATCCAGATATATATATATCATCACTATTCATAACCGCACTCATCTTCCCCTCATGCTCGAGCGTGTGAAGCTAGGCTGTGTGCTGGGCACCGTGTACGTGACGATGGAGCTCATCCCGCGTGCGCTGCGGACGCTCTTCTACCTCCTCCCCAAGACCCTCCTCGAGCTCCTCACCGGCCGCCGCCCCTTCACCTTCCAGAAGGAGCGGCAGGTGCACGTCGTGTCGGCCGGCGCGGCCGCCGACGCCGCCAAGCGCACAAAGAGCGAGCGGCTCAAGAAGGCGCTGGGCCTGGACCAGCTCACGCGCTACAGCGGCCCGCTGTATAACGGCCACGTGCACACCATCTTCGGCGGCGCGCGCCTGCCCTCGCGCATCACCTACGAGCGCGAGTACGCCGAGGCAGCCGACGGCACGCCCTCCTGCATGGACTGGCTCTACGTCGACGGCGACGCGACGTCCATGGCGGCCAAGGGCGTCGTGTGGATCATCCCCGGCTTCGGCAACTACAGCCAGACGCCGTACGTGCAGCAGCTCGCGCGACTGGCGGTGCGGCGCGGCCTGCACGTGTGTGTCATGACAGCCCGCGGTATTGGCTCTGCTCCACACGTAAATCCAATGGTGGCCTCCGCTGTTTTCACCATGGACGCGCGCGCCATTCTGCGTCAGAAGCTACGTCAGGACAAGTTGAAAGAGCGCTGCGGCCGTGCGCTGCCCCTCTTCGCGGTGGGTTACAGCGTGGGCTGCAGCATGCTACTCGCCACACTGGCGGAGGAGGAGACAGCCATGGTGGAGGACGCGGCCCTGTACCCGGAGGGCTTTCCTGTGAAGGCCCTCATCTCCATGAACCCTGCCTATGCACTGGAGCACCGCGCGGTGCAGATGCAATCTCCCATCGGTCGTCGCCTCTATCAGGCCGCCATGGTGCAGGCCCTCCGTAAATTTCACCAGAAGTATCCCGAGGTGATGGCAGAGGGCATCCCCAATGTGCCTGGCCTTGGCCCCGACAACGCCACTTCTTACTATCGCCAGGCGTGCGCCTCAATGGAGAAGTACGAAGAGATGCTCATTGCACCACACTTCGGCCACCCTACCGTGCGGGACTACTACAAGGCCTGCAACCTCCTGCCCATCTTGCGTCAGCTGCAGCACGTCGCGGTGGTGTGTGTGACCGCGCGCGACGACCCCATCGTGGGCTACCCCTATGGCCTGAAGGAGATGCAGGAGCTGGTGGACACGAGCAAGGGGCCCATCTTCTACGTGGAAACGCCGGCCGGTGGGCACCTGGGCTGTCTTGGCACGCCGTGCGCAGAGCTGCGCGGGCAGCCAGGGTTTCTTGTGAGCTTCCCACTGCGCTGTATACTCACATGTATCAACAGCAAGATGGAGTAGGCTAATGTAATTCTTTTCTAACTCACTAAAAGCACAATCATTATATCTTCTCATAGCGAGTACACAATTCTTCCATTTCTTTCTTTCTTTTTTCTTGTTGTTGTTTTTTTTTTTTTTTTTGTATCATCTCTTCTAATCCGCAACTAGCTTTCTAAAGCCTTCCCTTTGAAGAGCGTGCTCAATATACTTTTAAATGTAAGTATGCGCTATATTCAGCCTCCTTTCTGTTTCATCACACATTCTCTTTTCCTTAAACCCCAGTTCATGTTCACTTGTGAGGGTAGCTCTATATCTTTCTGTATGGTAAACTGTCGTGTATTTTTGCTTCTCCTCCTCGTAAATCGTCCACTTTCTACGTCAAAACCAAAAGAACCTTTATAGCCCTCCTTCTTTCAATATCAGCCTTCATTTTTTTTTTTGCCTTTTACCTCTTGTTTTACATTTTTTGTCGACTCATAATCTCTCTCTCTTCCGATCATAGAACGAAAGAATAAGATTTAAAAAAATGCAAAACAACGAAGTCGCCAAGATCGAGACGCTCGATCTCACTCATCAGAAAAAAATTAACGATGTCCATCGTTTTTCCCTCCTTGTGATTGGTGCGTTCTGTTGCATCTGCACGTCGTTCAGCTACGCCTTCAACCTCATCTCAGGTACCATGCAGAAACAGTACAACCTGACGCAGCGCGATCTATCGACCATCTCGTCTGTGGGTCTGGTCTTCATGTACCTGGCCCTGCCCTACGCCTTCATCTTCGACTACTTCGGCCCTATCCCCGTGGCCGTGCTCGCTACGGTTTTGTATCCTATCGGTTGCATCTGCCTGGCGCTCACCTTCATGGGCATCATCCCCGGTAAGGTGGTCAACCTGGCCGTCTTCAACGCCATGATGGGCGCCGGCTGCATCCAGTTCGATCTTATTTCCCTCATGTCCACCATCAGCTACTTCCCCACCCGCAAGGGCTACGTCACGGCGCTGCTCAAGACCTTCACCGGTCTCGGCCAGGCGCTGGTGGGTACCATCTACATTGGCTTCTTCGCCAAGAAGGCGGACCGCCACTTCTTCTTCCTCGCCGCCTTCGCCATCGTGGTCGGCGTGCTGTCCATCATCTTCATGCGCCTGCCGCCCTACCACCTCACCGGCTACGAGATGTCCCATCTTCCTCTTGAGGAGAAGGAGAAGCGCGAGCACACCAAGTCGCAGTACCTGGCGCAGAAGCCCCCCATGTGGCGCTTCATCTGGGGCTTCTCGCTCATCCTCTTCCTCACCATCTACCTCCCCGTGCAGTCCGTCGTGACCGCCTTCGTGAAGGTCACCCACACCACCGAGATCGCCTTCGCCATCGTGGCCTGTATCGGTGTCGGTGTCTTCTGCATGCTCTGCCTTCCCTGGACGGCGTGCTGCCACAAGAAGAAGGTTGGTCGTGAGCAAGACGGAGAGGATGGGGAGGAAGCGGACCTTGAGGACATCGCTGAGATGGACGACATCGACGCGCAGGTCGCGGAGATCGAGCACGGCGGCAAGGGCAAGAACGAGCCTATGGACGAGGACGTAAACGGCCCTGCGAACCAACCGCGCAGCCGCACCGTCTCCACCCTCAAGAAGAAGCCCGCCCTCACCGAGCTCGACTTCATCGCGCCGCAGTACCAGGGCACCTTCCTCCGCAACCTGCTCACCACCGAGCTGTGGGCGCTCTTCTGGTCCTTCTTCGTCATCATCGGCGCCGAGTTCGTCGTCATCTTCAACGCCGCCTACATCCTCGGCGCCCTCATAGGCAGCGACCTGAAGCCGGAGGTGCGCACGCTGCTGACCGTCATCAACGGCACGGGCAGCGCCGTCGGCCGTATCATCATGTCCATTTTTGAAATGTACACGCAGAACCGCAAGGCCGAGGACCGCATCCCCATCACCATCTCCCTCTTCCCGCCCACCTGCTCCGTGCTTCTTGCGCTGGTGCTCTTCCTCGTCCTCCCTGGCAGCCTCGCTCTCTTGTTGCCCATCGTCCTTGTCGCGCTCGGCAACGGTTTCATCAACGCGTCGATCGTGCTCACCACGCGCACCATCTACGCGAAGGACAGCGCCAAGCACTACAACTTCTGCTTCCTCGCCATGTCCTTCAGCGCCATCGTCTTCGTGCGTGCCCTGTACGGCGAGTGGTACTCCCGCGAAGCGCAAAAGGCTGGTAGCGACCTCGTTTGCTACGGCCGCAAATGCGTGCAGGTGCCCCTGATCATCCTGGTCTGCCTCAGCGCCACCGCCTTCGCGACCAACATCTACTCCCACCTCCGCTACCGCGCCTTCAACAACCGCACCCTGCGTGCGCGTGCGCAGATGCGCGAGGAGGCGGAGCGCAACGAGGCCGAGGGAGAGCAGGCGGTCAGCGACGAGATCGGTGTGTACAACGCCGAGCCCATCGATGAAGGCAAGAACAAGGACAAGAAGTCTGACTACCCTGCCAAGTAAAAGCGTAAAAGAAAAAAGAATAATAAGTTGAAAACTTAACTGTGTGTACCTTTCGTTTGAAATTCTAGCGAAAGACGTAAATTTTTATATTGCATACTACTTTTTAAAAACTATCCATGTAAGAAGTGGCTAAGGTTGATTATTTAATTATCATTATTTTCATATTTTGTTTTAGTTTTAGTTTTAGTTTCATTTGCTTGTTTTACTTCCGTGTTTTCTTTTTCATTTTAATTTATCTTTCCAGATAGATGGCTAATCGACATTGAGAACGGCTTACCGGTTTTTTGTTGTATAAACAAATCTAAAAACGCACTTAAACCTTGGTGCCTATATCTCTTTGCTCCATATAAGATAAATAAACAACAATTATATATACTGAATGTATAATTCTTATTTTATTTCATATATATATATATGTTTGACAAATCGCAAAGAGATGCTTTTCAACGAAGAAGAAAAAAAATACGAGCTAAATTCTTCAATTAGAATGCAAAATCTTTTGTTAGTCATCATTCATTTTTTTTTTTCTCTTTTCATTGACAGGCACTTTCCGGTAAAAAAAAAAAGAAAAAAAGAATAGAAAAGATAAAAGTCTATATATGGTTTTGTAACGCATACGAATATTTTCGCTACTTAGTGAGTTGAAGATACGAGGACACAACTATAATGCATATAGCTTTACTATTTTTTCTGCCGTACATTTTTTTTCTTGCCATTACCACTTTTTTTTTTCTACTTTGATAAAACTTGATAAAAATGAAAATAAAAATATGGTTCGACGCTGTTTAACCACACCAGAAGTAAAGGCAAACAAAAAGTATACAGTAC
>AUXN01000571.1:0-10016 GCA_000482125.1 Strigomonas galati
AAAAAAGGTCTTCAAAGCACAATAAAATACGGAATTTCCCAAGTGAGTAGAAGCAAACTAAGCAATGCGACTTTCACACAAACACGTTGTCTCTTATTTAGAAGCAACCGGAGGAAAAAATTGTTAGATAACGCAAACGTTAGATTATGTGCAAAAGAAAAAAAAAGTAAGAAAAAAAAGAAAGGTAGATGTGTTTGTGTATGTCGGCTGAGATATATATATATATATATATATATGTAAAAAACAAAAGAAAAAGAAAAGGCAACAAAGATACTTTTATTTTGCTCAATGAGTAAACGAAATAAGTAAAGAAGAAGACCAAAGTGAACACATCCCAAACAAGCAAATATCCGCAAAGATATATTCGAGTCGTGAAACTTTTGTCTTTCTTTTTTTTTCTCCTTTCTGCTGCACTCTTTAAATTGCAAATCTCCATTTTACTGGGCAAAACTTTATTTTACATCTACATACAATACCTATTTACGAAGTACTACCGAGGAGTTTAAAAACCGAAAATTAAGATAGAAATAAGAGAAAATGAGAAGAAATTAAAGGAAAAAAAAATACAGGAAAAGAAAAAAGAAGAGGGAAAAAGAAACAGAAAGCGACATATACGCAGAGAAACCGAAAAAAAAAAAATGTTTAGGTTCACGTTGTAAAGTCGAAGCTCCAAAAAACGGAACCAAAAGAGCGAGAAGGAAAAAGAAGTAAAAAAGGGGTATGAAGTTAAACCGTTCTGTACATATAAATACGAGCATATGCATGTATGTATTATATAAAAGTTCTTTCTGTTTTTTATCTTTATTTCTCGTTTTCTTTGCCTTTTTTTTTTTTGAAATAGAGAAAGAAAAAAGAAAATAGTATAAAACCTTTGAAAAAGACTATCTGTTTGCTTTCGCATACGTATAATAGTAGTACATATCAGCCATACACTATAAAACTTTCTTTTTGTTATTGTTGTTCTTTCATTTTTTTTTAATTTGGTGTGTATATATTAGTTACTTTTTGTTTATTTGTATAATTTTAGTTGTATATTTATGTTTTCTTTGGTGTTGCTTTTTCTTTTTTTTTTTTTTTGTCTTTGTTTATGTAGTATTTTTTTTTATTTTTTTTGTTTGTTTGTTTGTTTGTTTGTTTGTTTGTAAGGTTTTCTTTAGATCATTAGTCAAAAGGTGGAAGAGAATACATACATATAGATTTCATGAGAAGAGAGAAAAAAAAAATACGAAACAAGATTATTTCAACGGAAATGAAGAATTGCAGAATAGTAGGAAAAGCAAAGGCATTATCTGTGGTACTAAAGGTGAAAAAATGTATATGTACTTGTCAATCCTACGTCATCAAGGGGAACAAAAAGGATAACCCATTCTTTATTTACTGGTTGGTGCGTGTTCTTATCAACGCACTTTGTTTTCCCCCGTTAAAATTTGCTTTATATAGACTTTTTTATAAATCAATAAAAAATAATGTTCGGTATACACGTATACGCTATCATCTTGTTTCCATTGTTTACACTTATTCTCTTTTGTTTTTTTTTTTGTTTTTTTTTTGTTTGTTGTTGTTGTTTTGTTTTTGTTATTTAGTTAATATAACTTTTTTTCCCCCTTGTCTAATGCAGAGTGCTATTAGATGCAAACCCGTTGTTGGTATCCGGGGTCTGCGACGACATCAGATTGGGCGTGTTCTGCGCCACCGACAGCAGGAAGCTGCTGTGCATGATGGGGTCGCTGTGCGGGCTGCCGGGGCGAAACGGAGAGAAGCGAAGGGGCTGTACCATGCCCTGCTGCTGCTCCTCCGTCTGCTGTTGCTGCGGCTGCGGCTGCTGTTGCGGCACCTGTTGTTGCTGCATCTGCTGCTGCGCCAGCTGCTGGGGCTGCACCTGCATGGGCACGATGCCGTACTGCTGCATGACCGGCAGCGGCCCCGGCGTCACGAGCTGCATCGGCTCGCCGTTGATCTCGACAAAGTAGGCGTTGTTGGGCGCCTGCTGCGGGTAGTAGGGCATGCCGGCCTGCGGGGCGAGCATCACCGTGGGCAGGTTCGCGGTGGGGTACATGGGCGCGCCGGGGCCCATCATGGTGTACTGTTGCGTGATGTACTGCATGGGAACCGCCTGCGGCATGTTGGGCTGCGCCATCGCCGGCTGCTGCAGCTGCACGACGCGGTCGGCGTAGCTGTCGATAGTCCGGTTTTGCGGACCCGTTGCCTGCGTCACGCGGAGGCGCTTGTTACCAATCTCGAAGCCATTCATGTTGCGCATGGCGCGCTTGGCCGCCTCCTCCGTCGTGTACTTCACAAAGCCGTACCCCTTCGGGTGGTTCGTGGCGCGGTCTAGGATAATGCGGGCGGACTCTACCGTGCCGAAAGGCGAGAAAAGTTTGCGCAGCTCATCGTCCGTTACTGGTGTCGGGATGTAGTTGATGATCAAATTCTTAGGATCTGACTCCGTGTGAGGAACGTTAGTGTTGATCATCCTTCAAACGCGTGTGTAACTCTGTAATAATAATAATAATAATAATAATAATAATAATAACAGTTATTATAAAACAATCAGAGAAGAAAGTGACAAAAAGGGGGAAGAAAAAAAAATTAAAAGAAAAATACGACAATAATTTATCGAAGACCAAAGAAGAGAAGAAAGAAAAAAAAAACGAAGAAAAGAAAAAACTAAAAAAAAAAAAAAAAAAACAAGAAAACAAAATTAGAAGTGTATAAGAAAAAGAAAAAATTGAGAGGAAACTGAAAACAAAACAGAACAAAAGGTAAAAATGAATAATAACAATTTTCCTAGATAGTAACAAAAAGAAAAGAGCAAGAAAAAGCTAAAAAGGCTAAGAAAAGTGAAAGAGAACGGAAAGCTAGCTTTAACACAAATTTTAGAGAAGAAGAAGAAGAAAAGAACGAATAATTTTTTCTTTATGCTGACTCTTTAAATAACTACCTAAACTAATACTGTTTGAACTTTTTGAGAAGAAGAGAGAAAAGATAAATGAGAGAAAGAGGAAAAAGTGGAGGGGGGGGAGAAGAAGAGAAACGTATTGAAATAGAGTTGATAAAGCCTTCACAGTTGTTGATTGCAAATGCTGTTAAAATAGTTTTCTATTCAAGGATATTTAATTATGTAACTTAATTTTTCTTTTTTTTTTTTTATTTTAACTAGATTACATAGGGAAAACAAAATGATGGGGAATAAATGGAGAAAGAAAAAAAAAAAACAAACTCACAGTGTAGCTGCACCAACTGTATACATGAAATGAAATTATAATTATAAAACATTTTTTTAAATATATATATATATAAGAGAAGAATGGAGAAAACAAAGAAAACGGTAGAAAAAAAAAGAATTAGTATGAATACGGAACTATATTTAGGCAAGCCAGACCATTCACCGGTGAAAATGACAATATGCTTTATAATATTTTTTTTTGTTTTTTTGTTTGCTTGCTTGCTTGCTTGCTTGGTGGTGTTTTTTTTTTTAATGTCGCGCTGGGTAGCTTGTTTGCTTTTCTCACTTGTCTGGCTGTTGTGGGTATCTCTATACAAAACGAGCCCACGCACCTCCTCTCTGTTCCTCTCTACCTCTCCCCTAACGCGTACCGTCGATGGGCGGGAGCGGCGGCGGGGTGCCACTGGCGCGCGGAGGGCCGCTATTCGCGCGGTTTGTCTGCGTCGGCCGGTGCTCGAGCTGCGCCGCCGTGCCCTGCTGCTGGATGAAGCGCGTCACATTGTCCTGGGGGTGGTTCTGCGGGTTGCGGTTGAGGAAGGTGGACGTCTTGGCCGGCAGCGGGCGCGGCCGCAGGTTTTCCATCGGCCGGTTGCAGCCCAGGCAGCGGTAGCCCTTGAAGCCGGTGAGGCCGTCCGCGGCCGCGCCGCCCATCGAGTCAGCCGAGGCCAGCTGCCGCAGCCGCGCGAGGTCCTGCTTGGTCGCTTTCCCGTCGATCATGTCGCGCAGGATGTTCAGCGACTTGTCCAGCGTGTCGATGAGGCCGGCGTTGGTCGCGTTGAGCACCTGCTCCACCTCCCGCATGAGCCGCTCCAGTGCATTTTCCACGTAGTCGCGCTCCGCCTTGTTGGCGACCAGCGTCGCGTCGGCCTTGCGGTGGTCCAGCTGCTCGATCAGCTCGCGCAGCCCGGCAACCTCGTCGGACGAGGCGTCGCGGCCGGTGTGTGCCGCCTCGGACTGCGCAAGGACCTGCCGCTGCAGCTCCTGCAGCAGCTTCTCGTTCGCGGAGGACATCTTCTCGTCGCCGACGTTGGACTTCGCGGTCGTCTCCCGCTGCGCGTTGAGCTCCATCAGGCGCTTGAGGTTCTGGATGTCGTCGCGCAGGCGCTGCAGCGCGCTGCGGTCCGCCTTGGACTCCTCCAGGCCAGCCAGCTTGCTGTCCGCGCTGTCCACGCGCGCGCCGAGGTGCGTCAGGCGCTGCAGCAGCTCGTCGAGGCGGCTCGCCGCCGTGGGGTCGACGCCCGGCGCCGGCGGCGTCGTGTTGACGATCTGCTTGTTGCCGCCGCGGTCCTCCTTCGCCTCCTCCAGCCGTGCGCACTCGCCGTCGAGGCGCTGCTGCTGCTGGCCGAGCTGGTCGGCCTCATCGCGGAGGGTCGACACAGCCGTGTTGAGCCGCTCAATGTCGTCCGTCCAGTCCTTCTCGCCCTTGCTCTGCAGCTCCGCCAGCTGCTTCTCCAGCCCGGCGATGCTGCCCTGGAGGAGCGCCAGCTGCGCGGGGTGTACGTCGGTGCCGCCGCTCGAGGTGGCGCTGCCGATGCTGTCGAGCACGTGCACGAGCTTCTCGTTGAGCCGCTCATCCGCCTTCTCCGTCGCGCCGACGCGGTCCTCGAGGGAGCGCAGGCGGTCCTGCAGACCAGCCAGGCCCTGCAGCGCGTCCACGTCCTCGTCTGTGAGGCGGCGGGCGACGCGCAGCTCCAGGCGAAGGGCATCCACCTCGTCCTGCAGCCCCTTGTCGCGGAACTCACTGCTGTGGTTCACCTGGTCCAGCGTCTCCTCCAGCTGGCGCACGCGCTTCACTAAATCCTCGGTCTCGGCCTTGTTGACCTCCGGCGGCTGCGTGATCTCTCTAGTGAGGGTTTTCTCCTCCTCCTTGTGCGCCTCGACGGGCGCGGTCTGGTGGGCGCCGTTGTACGTGCGCAGCAGGTCGACGTCCTCGTGCAGCTCCTTCATCTCACCGAGGATCTCGGCCACCACGCGGTTGAGGTAGGCAATGTCGTCCCCGTCCCGCTTCAGCTTGTCGAAGAGCGACACCGAGTAGCTGCGGGAGGTGCGAGGGGCGCCCGAGGGCTGACGGCTAACGGGCGCTGCCGCGGCCACAGGCTCCTGGCGCATGGTCGTGTCCAGCTGCTTCGCGGGGAAGATGTCAGGCGTCTCGGCGGCGGAGCGCGGCGGCGCCTGCTGCCCGGACGGCGGCCGCTCGCTCTCGCCGGAGGGCCGCGCCTCGTCGATGGCGGCGGCCATGCTGTTGTGCCGCGACGCCTCGATCTCGGTCGCCGTGTAGCGCTTCGTCGCGTCGAACTGGTTGCCCAGCAGCTCCTCGTGCGCCAGGCCGAGAATGCGGTCGCCCAGCGGCTGCTCCTCGGCGGAGGCCCGCAGGACGGGCAGCTTCTCCTCCAGCTCCGGCGACGACGTGCGCGGGGGCGCCTGCGCCGGCGTGTAGGAGAGGGAGGTCGAACGGCTCGTGCCACGGCGCTGCTTGCGCGCCTCGTAGAGCTCGTCGATGGTGTGGCGCTGCTGCTCCTCCACCGTCTGCAGCTGGCCCAGGAGCTCCTTCATGCCGCGGATCTCGTTCCACAGGTCCTCGTCGGCGGCCCCGCCCTCGGGTGCGCCGGTCGGCCTGCCACGCAGCTCGTCTACCGTCGCCTGCAGCTCCTTCAGGGCGTGCGTCTTCTTCTGGTTGTCCTCCTCCAAGGCCGCGAGGCGACGGAGGATGGACTGCATGGTGAGCTGCAGGGGCTTGAAGGTCATGCTGAAGTCAATCAGCTGAGAGAGGTCAACCTCCTCATGGGAAGTGACTACTTTGTCGGACATACTGGTTATGTATAAATATACGTACTATACTATACTTGTACTAGCGTACTTGTTTATGTGAACGTATAGATGTACACGTATAAGTAGATATAAAAAAGTATTTGATGCTTTCTTAGAATTAACAGAAAAAAAAATTCCTATGAAGTATTACTGAAATTATTTTTTCTCCTTTTCACATAGTTGAAGTATAAAAGAGGAAAGAAAAAAAGAAGGGAGAGAGTAGGTGCGTGCATTTCATGGAAAAAAAAAAAAAAAAAAAAAACGTGAGACAGAAATGGTTGAAAGAAGATACGTAAGTGCGTACATAAAATGTATCAGATTGGATATGGTTGGTGTTGTTGTTGTTGTTTTAGCTTCTGGTTAATAAACTGTGAGAACAAATCGTATATTTTATTTTCTTCATTTTAGGGTTGCCTTCTTTATATAAACCGAACGTAGAGAAGGAGGAGATAAACAAAAAAAAAAAACTGAAAAAGGATCTCTCATATCTCCTTCTTCTTTTTTTTTTTCTACGTTGTCACTGTTGTGATTTTGTCTTTCTGTTGATGGCTTTTTTTTATTCCTTAATCACGACGTATTCGGTAAGGCAGCACGTTTCGGACGTCCTTCGCAGGAACAATCTGTTCTTCTATAAACGCTCTCAACTTGGGCATGCACGAACCATCCTTGATGAACTCGCCTTCACAGGTGTCAATCCACAAGAAGTTGGCCGCGTGCTGCCGCGCCTTGCTCGGCGTGTCGTCAATGAGAATCGTGTTCGCCGGTGTCGCAATGTCCTTGTAGAGGTTGAAGACGGGCGAGAGGTCTTTCAGCGTCGCATGGGCATCATCGCGCACGGAGGCGTTGCTGCGACGAAAGTCATCCGCGGTCGTCTGCTCCCGCGTCCACACAAACTGAAACTTAATGGGTGAATCCACTTTGCGAGACTGCACGTTTGCAGGACCTTCCGTCTTCTTTGACGTCTTGAATCGTGAAGAGGGAGAAGAGGAGGCGGCGGCGGCGGCAGGCGTGGCAGCCTCTCCTCTAGCACCAGCAGCGGCTGCGGCTGTGGCCTCCTGTTTCATCAGGTCAGGGAAGAATTTGGGGTTGTTGAACACCGCCTCCACGAGCGGGTTCGTGTTGCGCGCGGTGGTGGAGCTCCAGACGGCAAGGTTGCACGTTTTCTGAAGCTGGAGGAGCGTGTCCAGCATGTGCGGGCGCAGCCACACCTTCGTGAGGCCAACCGTCAAATCAGGTTCTGGCATATTGGGAGGGACAGCATTGCGTACGTGTACACGCTCCACCAGAGTGCCACTGAGTCCAAACACTAATAACGGTTTCATCATTACGTAGTAGTAGTAGTAGTAGTAGTAGTAGTAGTAGTAGTAATGATAATGAAAAGGGAAAGAAGAGAAAAAAAATAAGAAAACCACGTATGTTTCTTCCTCTTTTTTTTAGGAGCAGAGGACTGGAGGGGAAAGGGGGGAGAAAAAAAAAAGCTTTAATTTAAAAAAGTAAAAGTGAAAGGAGAGCAGGTAAATGTTTTGTCGCATGTGCATCGTATAAGCACTAGAATTAAAGATCATTTGGAAATAATGTATGTCGGCGCAAAGAAGAAAGTGGATATGTCCAAGACTATTTTATTATTATTACAAGTTCATGTGAGGGAAAGTGTAAAACGATAATAAATAATAATAAAAAACATTACATTACGTGTATTAAAAAAAAAAAAAAAAAGAAATCCTGTGAAAATAACTGTCGTCTCGTTTTCTGATTTAACGGTATGCTAAGTTTATAAGCGCATATGTATGTGTGCATTTGCATCGATATATGCGTTGTTGTTGCTCTTGCTGCTGCTGTTGTTTTTTGTTTGTTTGTAGTGGTGGTAATCACCATCTTTTTCTTGTATGTTTGTTTGTTTGGTTCATTTTATTTTTATTTTGGTATTATTGGTATTATTGTTGTTGTTTTGATGGCCAGTTTTTTGTCAAAAAAGCGCGTTGACAATTTCCAACAAAAAAAGAACTTTTATATATATATATAAGTTTGGAGAAAGGGGGAAAAGCGAAGGTAAAGCAAGCGGTGAGCCTCCTCAGTCACGACCGCCAGAACAGAATTTGTTTTTCGTATGGGGCAATGAGACGCTCAAACTCCGCACGACCAATCTGAAGGTCCGGCATCCCCATACAAAACAGGCCCAAGATGCACAGCAGCGCACCAAAGAAGAACACGTTTGTGAAAAGGTAGAGCGCGCCCCTCCGCATCTCCCGTTGGCGCTTGCTGAGGAGCCCAAAGTAGAGCACCATCCAGATGAAGAAGAGGAAGAGAGCAGCCATCCAAGGGATGGCCACGTACGTCGGCATGAGCTCTTGGAAGTAGTTCCCCTCGTACCGCAGCTTGATAATCAAAATGGTCTCGAGAAGGAGACCAAACGTCGTCACCCACGCCGTCGTGCCGATGCGCTTGACGTTCGGGTTGGACATAAACTCGTAGTACTCGCGCAGCCCTGGCATCGCCATCAGCGCCCACAACAGGAGTCGGCCGAGCACAATGATGTGCGTGTGCGACATCCACAGGATGGCCTTCATCGTAAAGCAGTTCATCTCCTGCATGAGCATGAGCGTGAGGATGCCCGCCACCTGCAGGAAGCGCTTGAAGCTGACAAAGACGTCCCACTTGTAGATCGCAAAGCTGCGCGGGCTGAACTGGGTGAGTACACGCTGCGCCTTGCCCTTCACACCGCGGATCTCCTTGAGGGCGATCCAGTGGTACTGTTTCGCCTTCAGCTGACGCAGCAGCGCCATGCCGAGGAGCGTGCCGCCCGTGTTGCACACCAGCACGTCGAGGATGAGGTGGTCCCACCAGCACTCGCGGAAGTTGGGCAGCACGTGCTGGAAGGTAATCTCCAGCACCTCAAAGAAAAGCGAGATGAACGTGACCATGCGCCAGTCGCGCAGGATGAGCGCCTTGATCACGTACCCGAGCGAGTGGGCAATGATGAAGCTGTCGAAGTTCTTCAAGAAGATGTACGGGTCCTCCTCCGTGGACATGCGGCAGTCCGTCGCGTACTCGCGCTCCGGCAGCGGAACGAGCAGAGATGGGTCGCAGTAGCCGAGGATCTTATGGATAGTCTCCAAGTCCTGAAAGAGCAAGAAGGTGAGCACGACTACGTAAATGATGCCGACGGCGAGGACCGCACGCCAGAAGGCGGGGTGCGGCCGCACCATGAGCGAGTCCGGCAGGTGCAAGGCGCCAAAGCCGATGAACGTGAAGGCGCCGGCCGCAAGACCCATCTTCACGTGAGACACAACGTCTGTCGACGGAAAATAATAGTAGCGGACGCCGAGCAAAATGAGCATTACCATCGTCAAGAGCGCAAGGACGGTGTGCGGGGTGTAGATAAGGTCATCGAAGTCCAGCTCGCGTGCCCACGGGCTGGGGGACACCAGCTTGGCGTCCGGCACGTGGCTGTTGGCGGCGACGGACTTCTGCTGCTCGCCATTGGGTGATGGCGGCGGCTTCTTGGTGAAAGTTTCCGGCGCTGGTACCTTCTTTCCTTTTTGAGATTTTGGGCTTGACGCTTTCATTGCTAGATGATACTTCAAAAAAAAAAGGGGGGTAAGTGTGGTGAATATATATATTGGGTTTGTAAGAACCGATCCATACTTTTCGTCGCAAGCATGTGTATACATTTGTGAAACAGGTAAAAATTGTGGAGCACCAAAAAAGTAGAAAGAAAATCGATTTCAGCTACTTGTGATGCTGCTGTCACTACACTAAGTTGAAAAAGGGGCGCGTTATGATTGACGCGTGTAATATACGATAGGATTTGCTCAGCCTTATTGGTTTGGCTGTCATTTTGATGTTGTCATCGGCATTGGCATCCGTTCTTACGGCACAGAAAAAAAAAAAAAACATTAGTTAGCATATATGTATATACAAGAAAATAAGCAAGAGACAGAGAGAAAGAGAAGGACCGCGCACTGTGTGTGTGTGTGTGTGT